>NW_021026622.1:306664-508409 GCF_004153795.1 Camellia sinensis
CAATCAACATCCTTAGAAACTACATTCCATACCCACATAGTCACATAAGCATGTTATCAATTAAGCAAATAGCATATGACACTACATCTAAGTCTCTATCAAGCGAGACAAACCCATTGTGATCCTAATCACTCCCACGTACCTAAAGTATTCAACCCGGTACGTTCTGATACCAAGTTGTAACTCCCTTAAAATAATACATAAAACCCATCACTAGACAAGCAATTATATAAAAGAAACCAACCATTTATATTCATCAGAGTAGTTCTTACAATAGTATTACATGTTAACAACAAAAGCAAATGTCCTATGGGCTTACAGCTTTCCAAGTCAACACCTGGTTACACAAAAGAAGAGTACTAACTCTACACAAAATAAGCCCTTGGCTTGATATACATGTAATACAAACAAAATAAACAAAAGAGTCTTCAACTCTCATCATCATCCAAGCTATGTCCTTGGAGGTGGCATACTACCTATACCTGAAAATGATGTCCCTTATAGGGTGAGCCAACGCCCAGTAGAAATATGCTAAACACAGTATGAGCAATAACTAAGACATAGCAATTGATAAATGTTCAAGTTCCATAAATCAATTCATAATCCATTTCCATTTCATGACCGCTATGTTCATGTTTCATTTCAGTTTCCATTTCATATCAATTTCACAATTTACATCAACAGTTCAGAACCTGGCCAACCACTTATATGAGACAGTGACTCATATTAGACATTTCCCATTTTGTAATAGATAAACATACTAGTTGTATCAACATTTCAACAGATAAGCATACAAGCTGTATCCACATTCCAACAATATGCATATTAGCTATATCAACACTTCCAAAGATAAGCATATGAGCTGTATCAACACTTCCATAGATAAGCGTATAAGTTGTATCAACACATTAACTGACAAACATATGAGCTGTATCAGCGGAGTCCATCCCCTATCTCCTCCCAGACAACATTCGGTTTAGAGGTCCATCCTCTATCTTCCCTTGAACCGTGAGTACATCCCCTATCTCTTCCCATACACAAAACGTATATACACATAGGTCATATACACAATCAACCAATACATAACGTTAATGTATTCTATCAACCATCATACTCTATGACATATCCAATTGATTAGTTTTAGTTTACCTAATCATCATGCATGTCTACAATAATCAAAACTACCCTCCACCGGTAGTCCAAGCAATTATTTCTAAACAGATAATAAAAGTTCCAACAGATAAAATATCATTGCTTTCAAAAGTGAGCGATTAACATATTCAACTCCACTATCTACTATATAATGAGTCAATTTCATTATTTCCAACTCAATTCCATATAACCACCATTTTCTCAAATTAATCATACCAATTAATTTATACAACCAATTAGGATTTTCTACCTCGTTTCCCAATATTGACCCAATGGTCCATATATCAACAACCAACAACAATATCATTATTTTGAAACTCATAATACACATTCTTGGAATCAAAATAACAAAACCCTCTTCTAACATTTCGAAACCCTAAGTCCCAAAATTACCCAACTTCAATACTTTATCAAAACAACCAAAAATCTATGTCAAAGACCATAAGAGTGAGTAGGAATCCCTACCTCAAATTCGGAGCTCAAGGAAAAAAGGTGAAGAAGCTCAACGTGCTCCAAAACTCAATATTTTCGGATCAAAGTGTAGCCCTCGACGATCAACCCAACTCTTACAAAGGCCGAAGGAAAAGGAAACACTCTAACTAGATCAAACCCTAGAGAGAAGGGAGTTTCTAGAAGAGAGAACTCTCAAAAAGTCTTTTTAGAAAGTAAGAGAGAGAGAGAGAATGTAAAAAGTGATTTAAAATGCCCAGCTGCCAACTGATATACGACATTTCCGCTCGAGCGGAGAACACAATGCTCGAGCGTCAAGAACAAAAACTAGGTCCGCTCGAGCGCAATAAGGCCCGCTCGAGCGCCAAGACACAAGAATAGAGTACATTTGCTCGAGCGCAAAAACCAGTCCGCTCGAGCGTAGATTTCTGCCTCCCAAAACTTACACCAAAAAGTACTACCCGCTCGAGCTCCAGAGTACCCGCTCGAGCGCCACCGCTCGAGCGCAAAGAACCGCTCGAGCGTGAAAAACATGCCTGCAAAGTTCTGCAGAGCACCAAAATACTGGGAGCATGCAATCTCCGCTCGACGCAAAGAACCCGCTCGAGCGGACCTCCTAAAAATTGGGCAACAAAGAATTGAAACCAAAGCCAGCCAACCTGTAACAACTCTGCCCAATACATCCTAAAACTCAATCAAGCGGAATTAAAGGATGACAACAAGGTATACCACCACCAACATCACGGAACTCAAGTCCGGAACGCAACAGAACAGTAAAGGACGACCGGGATCTCTATATGATCACTACAACCACAACCAGGGCAAGATACGAGTTATGCTCAACTGTATATCTATGACCCTAATTCAGCGTTTGAAATTCGTAATCGTAGAAATCGTAACTTGAGAAGGGATGTTCTCAAAACTATTCAGGATAGTTTGTTGCAAGTGAATGCATTTGTAGCTACATTTCGCCAAGCTCATGCCATTTTACTTAAATTAGACTCGGCAGGACACAATCTACCTGCTTATCTTCATTACAATTCAACAACTGATCAACGTCGGTATAACCTACCAACTGCAGGATGAGATTGCAATTGTAATACCAGGTGATGGAACAGAGGTAAGTGGAATGAGAGATATTATCTTACATTTCCAAGGAAATAATGAGTTGATGCAAATTAATGAATGTCAACCAGCATACTTGCCATTACATTATGTTCTTTATTTCCATATGGTGAGCTTGGATGGGAACCTGAGTTGAAATTTGGAACGTTCAGTATGATCGACCTTCAACTAATCGACTTACCCAAATGGATTTTTATAGTTATCGTTTGTTGAACGACCCACAGAGTATTCAACAAATTTTGAGAGGTGGCAAACTATTTCAAGAGTTTTTGGTAGAATGCTTGGGCCACAACTGAGCAAAATCAATTGACATACTACAAGCTTAATCAAGGGAAACTTCAAGTTGAGCTTTACCAAGATTTGTCAGATATTGATCTGGATTATGAGCAACCTGGTCAAATTGGTCAAAGGTTTGTTTTGCCATCTTCATTTACTGATAGTCCTAGACATATGTTTAAAATCTTTCAAGATTCAACGGCTATTACCCGATACAACCAACACCCAGATATTTCTGTTACCATGACTGCAAATCCTAATTGGCCAGAAATTACTTCAGCATTATTACCACATCAAAAACCTATTGATCATCCTGATTTAATTGCCCGTGTTTTTGAGTTGAAGAGAAAATGTTTGATGAAGGAGATAGAAGTAAATAAAGTGTTGGAAATAAAGTTGCACATGTTTTTACAATTGAATTTCAAAAAACGAGGCCTTCCCCATATGCATGCACCTTTATTTCTTAAGGGTCCAGACAAAATTCGGACATGTGTTCAAGTAGACAAATTGGTCTATGCAGAATTTCCAGACCCAAAAGATGATCCTATGCTTTTTGAAACTGTCAAATGTTGTATCGTGCATGGACTATGTGTTGCTCGAAATCCGCATGCATCATGTATGGAAAATGGTAGATGTAGTAAAAGGTACCCTCGAGCTTTCACAGAAACAACAACTATGGATCAAGATGGATACCCTATCTATCATCGTCGCCAATAATGATCAAGTACATACTATGAGGGGACAAGAAGTTGATAACAAGGATGTCGTACCATATAATGCATATCTTTCTAAACTTTTCATCTGTCATATAAATGTGGAAGTTTGTGCCGAAATGAGATGTGTCAAGTATATACATAAGTACATTTACAAGGGTTATGATCGTACAATGATGGTGTTGGGATCAATAAATGAGATTCAACAATGTCTCGATGCAAGGTATATTGACCTCCAGAAGCTGCTTAGCAGTATTTGGACTCCTTTGCATGCAGAGATGCCAACAGTTATATGATTAGCACTTCATTTACCTGGAATGCATCGCGTCGTTTTTAACCCAGAAGAGTCATTAGAAACGATTCAATGTAGAGCTGGTCAACAAATGTCAACTCTTATTGGCTTCTTTGCATATTTGCTGTCAGTGACGATCAATGTCCATTCACATATCAAGAATTTTCACAATATTTTGTTTGGCTCAAGTCGGAAAAGGGATGGAAATCAAGAGAAAGGGGATATGCAATTGGTAGAATATACTTTGCTAGCCCTAATTATGGTGAAAGATTTTATTTGCGCTTGTTGCTAACTATTGTCAAAGGACCAAAGTCGTTTCGGTCTTTACGCACGGTCGATAATGTTGTGCATGATACATTAAATTAGCATGTATAGCGACCCCGGTCTTTTCCCATTTAATTATTGTATCCGGACTGTTCTGTAGATTCTGTCATGTATAATGGTTGTTGTTGTTATTCCTTATTTCTTCTTTTGGATTATAGGATGTGTTGGGCAGGTTTGTTTTCAGGTTGGTTGGGTTTAGAAACCAAGAGTTGCTGTCCAGGTTTTGTTTCTTCGCTCGAGCGAGGAGTTGTTCACTCGAGCGAGAGGTAGTGTTTGTATTGGACCTGTAGCTGTGCATTCTTGGCTCGAGCGAGCTTTTCTTCGCTCGAGCGAGTTAGTTCATCCTTCGCTCGAGCTATAGTTCCTTCGCTCGAGCGTGTGTCTGGGTTCGACCTGAGGGTTTGAGTTCTTCGCTCGACCGAGCTCTTCTTTCGCTCGAGCGAGCATTTGAGTTGTTGGCTCGAGCAAGGCTTCCTTGGCTCGAGCGTAGTTTTCTCTGTGTCTGGTCGCTCGAGCGACCAAGTCTTCTTCGCTCGGCGAGCGCTGTCCAGTTTAAATACACAGCAGCGGGATTTGATCAGTCTTTTTCATATTCTTTTGATTCAAAACCCCAGGTTCGACCTCTCTCTCTCCCTACTCACCTTCTCTCTTAGGGTTGCTGTAGAAGAGTGTTTCAACCCTAGTTGCTTTATTAAAAAGATAGAGGAGTCGAGGGCTTCCATGTAATCTGAACTTTTTTGCAATTTGGAGCACTTTGGTATTTGGGCATATCATCTCTGGCATTTATTTTGTTGTTGTTAATCTACTATTGCATGCTATAGATTCAGGATGAACATTTATGAATGTATAACGGATGTAATACCCTTTTTTATGGATATAAACTCTGATGAATGAAAGTATAACATTTTCTATTATGTTTGCGTGTCACGCCCTCAAAATAATACATAAAACCCATCACTAGACAAGCAATTATATAAAAGAAACCAACCATTTATATTCATCAGAGTAGTTCTTACAATAGTATTACATGTTAACAACAAAAGCAAATCCCCTATGGGCTTACAGCTTTCCAAGTCAACACCTGGTTACACAAAAGAAGAGTACTAACTCTACACAAAATAAGCCCTTGGCTTGATATACATGTAATACAAACAAAATAAACAAAAGAGTCTTCAACTCTCATCATCATCCAAGCTATGTCCTTGGAGGTGGCATACTACCTATACCTGAAAATGATGTCCCTTATAGGGTGAGCCAACGCCCAGTAGAAATATGCTAAACACAGTATGAGCAATAACTAAGACATTAGCAATTGATAAATGTTCAAGTTCCATAAATCAATTCATAATCCATTTCCATTTCATGACCACTATGTTCATGTTTCATTTCAGTTTCCATTTCATATCAATTTCACAATTTACATCAACAGTTCAGAACCTGGCCAACCACTTATATGAGACAGTGACTCATATTAGACATTTCCCATTTTGTAATAGATAAACATACTAGTTGTATCAACATTTCAACAGATAAGCATACAAGCTGTATCCACATTCCAACAGATATGCATATTAGCTATATCAACACTTCCAAAGATAAGCATATGAGCTGTATCAACACTTCCATAGATAAGCGTATAAGTTGTATCAACACATTAACTGACAAACATATGAGCTGTATCAGCGGAGTCCATCCCCTATCTCCTCCCAGACAACATTCGGTTTAGAGGTCCATCCTCTATCTTCCCTTGAACCGTGGAGTACATCCCCTATCTCTTCCCATACACAAAACGTATATACACATAGGTCATATACACAATCAACCAATACATAACGTTAATGTATTCTATCAACCATCATACTCTATGACATATCCAATTGATTAGTTTTAGTTTACCTAATCATCAGGCATTGTCTACAATAATCAAAACTACCCTCCACCGGTAGTCCAAGCAATTATTTCTAAACAGATAATAAAAGTTCCAACAGATAAAATATCATTGCTTTCAAAAGTGAGCGATTAACATATTCAACTCCACTATTCTACTATATAATGAGTCAATTTCATTATTTCCAACTCAATTCCATATAACCACCATTTTCTCAAATTAATCATACCAATTAATTTATACAACCAATTAGGATTTTCTACCTCGTTTCCCAATATTGACCCAATGGTCCATATATCAACAACCAACAACAATATCATTATTTTGAAACTCATAATACACATTCTTGGAATCAAAATAACAAAACCCTCTTCTAACATTTCGAAACCCTAAGTCCCAAAATTACCCAACTTCAACACTTTATCAAAACAACCAAAAATCTATGTCAAAGACCATAAGAGTGAGTAGGAATCCCTACCTCAAAAATCGGAGCTCAAGGGAAGAAGATAAACAAACTCAACGTGGTCCAAAACTCAATATTCTCAGATCAAAGTGTAGCCCTCAACGATGAAAGAAGGTGAAGAAACTCAACGTGCTCCAAAACTCAATATTTTCGGATCAAAGTGTAGCCCTCGACGATCAACCCAACTTTTACAAAGGCCGAAGGAAAAGGAAACACTCTAACTAGATCAAACCCTAGAGAGAAGGGAGTTTCTAGAGAGAGGAACTCTCAAAATGTCTTTTTAGAAAGTAAGAGAGAGAGAATGTAAAAAGTGATTTTAAAATGCCCAGCTGCCAACTGATATACGACATTTCCGCTCGAGCGGAGAACACAATGCTCGAGCGTCAAGAACAAAAACTAGGTCCGCTCGAGCGCAATAAGGCCCGCTCGAGCGCCAAGACACAAGAATAGAGTACATCTGCTCGAGCGCAAAAACCAGTCCGCTCGAGCGTAGATTTCTGCCTCCCAAAACTTACACCAAAAAGTACTACCCGCTCGAGCGTGAAAAACATGCCTACAGAAGTTCTGCAGAGCACCAAAATACTGGGAGCGTGCAATCTCCGCTCGAGCGCAAGAAGACCCGCTCGAGCGGACCTCCTAAAAATTGGGCAACAAAGAATTGAAACCAAAGCCTAGCCAACCTGTAACAACTCTGCCCAATACATCCTAAAACTCAATCAAGCGGAATTAAAGGATGACAACAAGGTATACCACCACCAACATCACGGAACTCAAGTCCGGAACGCAACAGAACAGTAAAGGGACGACCGGGATCTCTATATGATCACTACAACCACAACCAGGGCAAGATACGAGTTATGCTCAACTGTATATCTATGACCCTAATTCAGCGTTTGAAATTCGTAATCGTAGAAATCGTAACTTGAGAAGGGATGTTCTCAAAACTATTCAGGATAGTTTGTTGCAAGTGAATGCATTTGTAGCTACATTTCGCCAAGCTCATGCCATTTTACATAAATTAGACTCGGCAGGACACAATCTACCTGCTTATCTTCATTACAATTCAACAACTGATCAACGTCGGTATAACCTACCAACTGCAGATGAGATTGCAATTGTAATACTAGGCGATGGAACAGAGGTAAGTGGAATGAGAGATATTATCTTACATTTCCAAGGAAATAATGAGTTGATGCAAATTAATGAATGTCAACCAGCATACTTGCCATTACATTATGTTCTTTATTTCCATATGGTGAGCTTGGATGGGAACCTGAGTTGAAATTTTGGAACGTTCAGTATGATCGACCTTCAACTAATCGACTTACCCAAATGGATTTTTATAGTTATCGTTTGTTTGAACGACCCACAGAGTATTCAACAATTTTGAGAGGTGGCAAACTATTTCAAGAGTTTTTGGTAGATGCTTGGGCCACAACTGAGCAAAATCAATTGACATACTACAAGCTTAATCAAGGGAAACTTCAAGTTGAGCTTTACCAAGATTTGTCAGATATTGATCTGGATTATGAGCAACCTGGTCAAATTGGTCAAAGGTTTGTTTTGCCATCTTCATTTACTGATAGTCCTAGACATATGTTTAAAATCTTTCAAGATTCAACGGCTATTACCCGATACAACCAACACCCAGATATTTCTGTTACCATGACTGCAAATCCTAATTGGCCAGAAATTACTTCAGCATTATTACCACATCAAAAACCTATTGATCATCCTGATTTAATTGCCCGTGTTTTTGAGTTGAAGAGAAAATGTTTGATGAAGGAGATAGAAGTAAATAAAGTGTTTGGAAATAAAGTTGCACATGTTTTTACAATTGAATTTCAAAAACGAGGCCTTCCCCATATGCATGCACCTTTATTTCTTAAGGGTCCAGACAAAATTCGGACATGTGTTCAAGTAGACAAATTGGTCTATGCAGAATTTCCAGACCCAAAAGATGATCCTATGCTTTTTGAAACTGTCAAATGTTGTATCGTGCATGGACCATGTGGTGCTCGAAATCCGCATGCATCATGTATGGAAAATGGTAGATGTAGTAAAAGGTACCCTCGAGCTTTCACTGAAACAACAACTATGGATCAAGATGGATACCCTATCTATCATCGTCGCAATAATGATCAAGTACATACTATGAGGGGACAAGAAGTTGATAACAAGGATGTCGTACCATATAATGCATATCTTTCTAAACTTTTCATCTGTCATATAAATGTGGAAGTTTGTGCCGAAATGAGATGTGTCAAGTATATACATAAGTACATTTACAAGGGTTATGATCGTACAATGATGGTGTTGGGATCAATAAATGAGATTCAACAATGTCTCAATGCAAGGTATATTGGACCTCCAGAAGCTGCTTAGCGAATATTTGGACATCCTTTGCATGCAGAGATGCCAACAGTTATATGATTAGCACTTCATTTACCTGGAATGCATCGCGTCGTTTTTAACCCAGAAGAGTCATTAGAAACGATTCAATGTAGAGCTGGTCAACAAATGTCAACTCTTATTGGCTTCTTTGCATATTGTGCTGTCAGTGACGATCAATGTCCATTCACATATCAAGAATTTTCACAATATTTTGTTTGGCTCAAGTCGGAAAAGGGATGGAAATCAAGAGAAAGGGGATATGCAATTGGTAGAATATACTTTGCTAGCCCTAATTATGGTGAAGGATTTTATTTGCGCTTGTTGCTAACTATTGTCAAAGGACCAAAGTCGTTCGGTCTTTACGCACGGTCGATAATGTTGTGCATGATACATTCAAATTAGCATGTGTTGCAAGGGGGCTTTTAGAAGATGATGAAGAATGGATACAATGCTTGAAAAAGGCCGCAGTTATGAAAACTGGATACCAATTGAGGAGATTGTTTAGTATTATTCTCACTCAATGCTCTCCACTAAATCCATGTGCATTATGGAATCAATTCTCAACGAATATATGTGATGATCTTGCACATAAGATTCGTACATTGTTTGCCATTTCTAACCCAACTGAGGCTCAAATTGAAGATTATGGTCTCCATCTTTTGAATCAAATGCTTTATGAATTAGGCAAATGTTTAATTGACTTCCTACCCATTCCTCAACCTACTGCAAATTGGAGTGCAGTAGTTGGTAATCGATTGATATTCGAACATCAACAGCTGGATAATGAGGCACAACATGTAGATCCACAAATTACTATTGATTGTCTCAACAATGGATAGCAGAATGCCTATAACACAATCACTTCTTCAATTTTTCAAAATAAAGGAACTGTTTTCTTTCTGAATGGCGGTGCTGGAACAGGGAAAACATTTATGTACAATACGATTGCATTAAAATGTCACAACCTTGGGCATATCA
Organism: Camellia sinensis; assembly: GCF_004153795.1. Taxonomy (NCBI): domain Eukaryota; kingdom Viridiplantae; phylum Streptophyta; class Magnoliopsida; order Ericales; family Theaceae; genus Camellia; species Camellia sinensis. Next base: position 316,720 of record NW_021026622.1, read on the forward strand.
TTGTTACTGTGGCTTCATCTGGAATTGCATCGTTGTTATTGGTAGAAGGCCGCACTACAGATTTAACATTTTCCATTCCATTAGATGTCTTGGAAAATTCACTTTGTGGGTTTACCAAACAATCATTACAAGCTGAGTTGTTTAGAGAAACAAAACTCATAATTTGGGATGAAGTTCCTATGCAACATAGACATTGTGTTGAGGCGGTTGATCGTACATTGAGGGAAATTAGTGATAGTGAAAAGCCATTTGGGGGTATTTATAGCGATCCGTGATTGTGTGTTGTGGTTTATACCTTGTTTCCACTCTTTGCTTCCTTATATTTGAGCTTTGGGATGTGTTGAGCGAGTTTGGAACAGGTTGGTTGTGAGTTTGTGCAAGTGGTTGTTGCCCAGGTTTTTGCCTCTTCGCTTGAGCGAGGCTTCTTGCGCTCGAGCGAGCCTTGGGTATTTATCTTTTTCGCTTGAGCAAGCTTTCTTGCACTCGAGCGAGCCTTGTTTGGTGTGTCTCTTCGCTCGAACGAGAATTCTTGCTCTCAAGCGTGCGTCTGCGTCTCTTTTAGACCTGAAGAGTGGCATTCTTCACTCGAGCGGGATTTCTCACACTCGAGCGAGCTCTATACTCCTTTGCTTGAGCGAGCATTTTTGCGCTCGAGCGTGCGTCTACGTTGGTGGGTTGTAGGCCTGAAGTCTTGCTTTGTTCGCTCGAGCGAAGCTTCTTGCGCTCAAGCGAGGTCCGTTCGTTGTGTCTAGTCGCTCGGGCGACGACTCCTTCGCTCGAGCAAGCTTCACAGATATCAGATTTCAGCAGTGGAAATTTTACCCCTTTTCATTATCTTCTTCCTCCAAAACCCTAGATCCGACTCTCTCTCTCTCTCCCTCTCTCACTCATTCTCTCTAAAAATACTCCATCCTCTAAAGCTTTCCTACCCTTCATCCTTTACAAGAAAGCTAGAGTTTGGTGTGGGCTTTCTTTTGATCCAAGAAAGTATGAGTTTGGAGCACCTTGGGGTTTCTCTCATCTTTCCTTTTGAGCTTCTACTTGGAGGTAGGGATTTCTTGAGTTATATATATAGGTTATATATTGTTGTTGTTGATTTAAAAAGTTTCCTAGAAAGATTAGTGTTGGTTTTGATTTTGATTTTGTGACCTAAAATGTGGAGTTTTCAAAATGGGTTTAATCCCAAATCATTTTTACTGAATACTAGTGGGCTTGTTTAGTTATTGAACTAAAGAGAATGATTTAATGGGGTTTCTTTATGGGGATGGAAAATGTTTGGTTTTTGGTGAAAACCCTAGAAATTTGGGGATTTTTGGAGAATTTGGAAGATGTCCATAAAATTCTTTTATATCTTTGAATATAAGTTGATTGAGTATAAATTCCATAATGTGTTTGCAAGAATGATAATCTTTTATATATATTGAGATGGAGGAATTGTTTTAAAAATTTCATAGGTAGCCCTTGAGGAGACTATGTTGCTATGACTGGTGATATGAGGGAATTGTGGTATGAATGGATGGTTAATGGTGGACTTGTGAAGAATAATGAAGGAAAGAAATGGGAAATTGTGAATGTGGCATTATCGTAGAAATTTTGAACATGAAATGTTATGAATTACGGGAATTATTGCATTGCATATTATTTCATTTATTATTGAGCATTGTGGTTTTAAATCGAAGGAATTTGCATTCATGACAGAAAATGAATTGTATGAGAAATATGGTATGTGAATGGGGTAAATACGTGGTAAGTCCGGTTAGGGGGTGTAGATGAACTTTGTTAAGTTGGCCTGAGTGTCCATGGTGAAAGACCAGAAAATCGCGCGGATAGGTGTCGAGCCTTCCGATTAACACCGGTAAAATGACAGTTTGGTAGTGCTTGTTGAACCTACTTGCAGACACCAACCTAGGGATTACCAGTGTTGTATTTACCGCCCCTTTTGAATTAATATTGGAAGTTTGAAATTGATGAAATCACATGATAATATTGAGAACATGGTGATTTTGAAACAATGTATTGAAATAAATATTTTTCCTCATTGATTAACCTTGGCATAGCATAGCATTGCATTTACATTTACTTTTGTGTTGAGGAAAAAGCATAACTATATATACTTTGTGAGATTTCTCTACTGGGCTTTATGCTCACCCCTATGGGATTTGGTGCAGGTAAAGATGTCGTGATCCCGCCGAGCTAAGGGTGTGGATGTATTTTGGTGAAGAGTAGTCTTGCTCTTATTTTTGTTATGATATTTTTGTAAGCCAAGGGCTAATATGTTTGGGTCCGAGAGACCATTTCATGTAACCGGGCTACTGCCTTGGAAGATGTAAGCCCTTAAGGACATTTTATTGTTTTGAGATTAGATGCCTCACATGTTATAGATTCAAGTGATTCATTTATCGTTGAATGTATATTCGCATGTGAACTTTTGTATAAAGTCTCTCATGTTGTATGTAAAGATGGATGGTTCACTGTCATGGCTTAGCGGATGTTAATTAATGTGGGTTGATCATGTTGGTTTATTTTCAGGGCGTTACAGTATTACTGTTGTTCTTGGTGGAGACTTTCGACAAATCTTACCAGTTATACCCAAAGGAGTTCGTGAGCAAATTGTAAATGCATCATTAAGACACTCTGCCATATGGAAGCATATATATATATATATCTTAACTTTGGATTTGAATATGCGCTTGAATCATGGAGACCATGAAAATACTATTTTTGCAAGTTTCTTGATAGAGGTAACAATACTTTAACTTTTTTCTTTATTATATAGATTATTTTAAATTAATAAATTGTGTTTACACTCATATTTTTTTTAATTGATTTCACATTTTTTAGATTGGGACTAATCCTCAAGAAATCATCAACCTTCCATCAACAATACACAAATGTCAAGATTTGAATGAATTACTCTCTACAGTTTACTCACAGTTGAATATAATAGAGACGTCGACCCCAACATTTTTAACTAAACGCACCATTCTATCTACGCGTAATGATGATGTCAGTGACATTAATACTACTGCGTTGAATGTTTTTCCAGGGAGATTATATTCTTTTCTTTGCAGCAGATAAAATGTATGAAGATAATGAAATTGATCCTACCATTACAAATAGATATCCTAATGAATATTTAAATTCATTGGATCCTCTTGGGCTACCAACTTTTAAGTTAGAGTTGAAAGTGAGTTGTCCTATAATATTGTTAAGAAATATTGCACCGAAAGATGGATTGTGTAATGGTACAAGATTGATGGTTACTAGGTGCGACACTCGCATAATTGAAGCTCAAATTTTAACTGGAGAAAAGTTTGGCAATTTGGAATTCATACCAAGGATATCTTTGACACCATCTTCTTCAGAAATGCCTTTCCAAATGACAAGACGTCAATTTCCAGTACGATTAGCATATACCTTGACCATTAATAAATCTCAAGGGCAATCTGTGAAATTTGTTGGGGTTGATTTGCGCATACCAGTGTTTAGCCATGGCCAATTATATGTGGCATTGTCCACATGTACATCCTTTGATCGTATAAATATTCTCCTCCCTAAAGATAGCTTGGATTGTACTACAAATATTGTTTATCCTGAAGTATTGCTGTAGTGTTCCATGTTCATTAAATCACATTTTATCAAAAGGTAAACATGTAGATTTATTTCTATTGATTATATATCTTTTTTAATAAAAATTCAATTTAATAATAATTGGAAATATGGATTTTTTTAGGATTGGATCGAAAAATTTATGGAGCTTAAAAGGAGAAATACAACTAGCTTGCTTCGATGGGGATGTAATAAGCTAATTTCAATCTCAAAGAATTTTGATATGTATATTTCCAGCAAATATACAAACTTTTTTTTTTATTTCCACAAATTACTAGATTGTTGTGCATGTTCCTCATTGGGGATATATACAAGTTGATACAAAGACTTTTTCGAGAGTAATGAGGAGGAAGTTTGGGCAAATACATGTTTGAAGACATGTTATTGGCACATATTCTGTAAAGCATACAAATTCTGGAAAGCTTTAACCCACTTTTTTTAATAAAGTTTTAATTCACTCTTCTGGTGTATGACAATATAATGTTTGTTTTTCTTATGTAGTTATAATTTGATTGGCAGCAGTAACACTAACTGGTGTGCATTTTAGTTTTAATTTCTTTTAAATTGCAGAGCACTGGCTAATGTGCATTATTTGATATTTAATTTTTTATATATTTGATTTGTTTGGAATTGTAGAGTGTCTGTTAAATATATTTTTATAACTGCATTTTAATCTTAATAGTATTTATCTTCTGTAAAGCATACAAATTCTGGAAAGCTTTAACCCACTTTTTTTAATAAAGTTTTAATTCACTCTTTTGGTGTATGACAATATAATGTTTGTTTTTCTTATGTAGTTATAATTTGATTGGCAACAGTAGCACTAATTGATGTGCATTTTAGTTTTAATTTCTTTTAAATTGCAGAGTACTGGCTGGTATGCATTATTTGATATTTAATTTTTTATATATTTGATTTGTTTGGAATTGTAGAGTACAGTTTGTTAAATATATTTTTATAACTGCATTTTAATCTTAATGTTATTTACACTGTGCCTTTAGACACGGGCATAGGCTAGTATGTGCCGTTTTGGGAAGAGACAAAAACGCTGCAGAAAAACGCACCACCCTCTAAAAAAGCAATTGTTGCATTTGGGATGTGATAATAAAGCTACCGTGTCAAATTGCGTAAAGACCCTCTAGGTTAACAAATTGTGTAGAATTCCAAAGTTTGGCAAGGGTATTTTGGTTATTTTATTTTGATTTGACATCATAAATAAATATTAACAAAAAAAGTCAAAACCCAGCTTTTTACCAACTTCCAAATCATTTTCTAAAAAGCCAAAAAGCTTGATAAAAAGCCAAAAGCCAGCTTTTTACCAACTTCCTAAAACACCCCTATATATATATTACACCATTAATGACTAAATATTTTTTGTTACCAACTAATTTTACAACTCCCTCCAAAATTTGAAATGTCTCCCTCTAAATATTTTAATTTTTAGGCGACTAAAATATTTTTTTGTTGCTGAAATATGTTTTTGCCGACCAAACTTTTGGTCGTCGAAGATAAAAAATAATTTTGGTAGCCAAAACTCAATATACAACGACTAAAATATTTTTTTGTCGTTGAAAATATGTTTTTGGCAACCAAAAAATAAAAAATATTTTTTTATTTTACATTCGGCGACTAAATAGTTTTGGTAGCCAAAACTCAATATATGGCGACTAAAATATTTTTTTGTCGCTGAAAATATGTTTTTGGCAATCAAAGTTTTGGTCGCCAAGGATAAAAAATAATTTTTTATTTTACATTCGGCGACTAAATGGTTTTCGTGGCCAAAACTCAATATATGGTGACTAAAATATTTTTTTGTCACTAAAAATATGTCTTTGGTGACTAAAGTTTTGGTCGTCAAAGATAAAAAAATAATTTTTTATTTTGCATTCTACGACTAAATGGTTTTAGTAGCCAAAACTCAATATACGACGACTAAATATTTTTTTTTTCTCCAATTCTGATATTTTTAGCTATTAAATTTTGTTTTACCCGCTAATAATCAATATACCCTGACTAAAAAAAATTATAGCTAAATATTATACTTTTGCCAACTGAACAAATTTTTGGTCGCCAATTCCACAACTTTTGGCAACTAAATTATTTTTTGTCGCCAAACATGCATTTTGTTGTAGTGATTATATGGGTTCCAAAATCAAGTAACTCTGAAACTAACATTCAGGGACCCAAAAAATTTTGGTTACCAAAATTGAAAACTTGATTTTTTTTTGTAGGTATGCTTCAAGGTGAAATATTGCAGAAGAATATGGTATTTGGATAGTGGATGTTCAAAACATATGACCGAAGAGAATATTTAGCACATATTCTAGGATGAACAGTAATCAAGCAACATTCAACAACAATAATAAATAATTGGTATACATAGCATCAGTAAAATTTGGTTTCCAAATTTAAAAATATCTTATTTGTTGATAAACTTTCTACTCTCTTGAATACATAAATATACCATTGCCATACATATATTTTTGTCATACCATGCTCACATGATATGATATAAGCCATGGGAATGACATAGATAATAATAAATAAATTAAAAAAATTGTGATTTCATTATATCTTGATTATCTTTATTAAATCACATTTGATTTTGATGATGTGGTATACTAATTAAATGTAGTAATATTTTTCATGTGACTTAATATGTGATACATTTTGAAAATTTTGAAAATTTGATTGTGTACTCATTGACAATTGCATGACTTGATATGATTACATCTTTTAAAATGCATTTATCATGATGACTTGTATTATGATTGAATATTTTTTAAAGTCACAATAGAAGTGAAGAGATTGCATAAACTTATTTTTTTAAATTTATGGTGCAATTTATATATTTGAAAATGCTTCAGGGGAGAAATATTTTTTTGAGAGGAGGCATCATCTTAGGGGGAGTTTTATAAAAATTTATATTTTGATTTACACATAATCTCAGGGGGAGTTTTTTTTTTACTCCTTATCTGCATTAAAAAAAAAATTTCTTAAAAAAATTTTAAAAAAAAAATTTGACAAAGAGAAATACTTGCAATTTTATTTTAGAATGAGAAAATATTTCTAGATTACATGTTCTGAGTAGGCTGCATAGTTTTTTTGCGCTTAACTTCTCTTAATAGTTTTTCATGAGCCTCCCGAACTTGAACCTCCCAATTTTCGACCTCTGTGGGTCTTGACATTATAACGGTTGCGTAATATTACACCGTTTTCTCCAACTATGCATTTTTACTCTCTAGACTTCTCTTCACTTGACAAGTTTTAGCATGTTGTTGTTTTAAATAGATCACCTCTTCTTTTAATCGTTGATTCTCTTAGCTTCTTTCTTGTAGTCATTGAGTCATATTGGAAACCATAGCCGTCGTCTGTATACTAAGAGCCATAGTGTTATTGATAGCCTTTGTATCATTATGATTATCAAATACAAGAGGACTCTCAGCTACTGGAATAGCGTGCAAATACACTATAGGTAACCTTTCATTTGCCCGTATCTCAAGCACCTCATTCAAGTCAGAACCATTGATGGCCAATGTAAGAAATGACATGATTACACAGACTGTGAATAAATTTTTCTAAGAACACTTGAAGGTTTTGTATCTCTGTGCACCATCTCTATCACTTTTTATACACACCACTGATACAATAATTGATGGATATCTGCGCAAATATTTTATTTGTCAATATTATAGGCACCGCTACATGATTTGTTTTAGCGAATCTCGATAATGATCACGGGGGGAAAATAAATAAATAAAAATTATTTTTAGATTATTTGATATATCTTGAATCATTAATCAACTGTATTTACATAATTTTCATTTTGGGCACCGAAAATTTTTATTCTCTATAAAATTCGTAAATTAACCTTTTATTTTGATGATGTCAAAGGCAAGAAGAAATATGATTTTTATAATTTTTTTTGACAAAACGTTTGCTGATAAATTGGGAGAAATATAATGAAAATAAATGTTTGTAATGTGACTGTTGAATATTTTCATGGTGCATTTGTTTATGTGAAATTTTGTGCCAAATCTATGCATGTTTTGCCATCATAAAAAAAGGGAGAGATTGTTAATCATGTGATTTAATTTTGATAATATCTAAAATATTATGAGATAAATTGTGATTTTTCAATACACATATTTGACATTCTTTAACACAAAATATTTACTGTGCATGTTTGAAATTCGTGAAAGTTACTGACACGACCCCATTCCGCCCCTAGTAGAATGGTGCCGTGATGGCCAGTAATTCGAGATTAACAAAGGCCAACTTACCAAGTTCACACACAATCAGAGTATACATATTGGGCCAACTTACCAATGTCATACACTTTAACATGGTTTACAATTCGAGTACAACAAAAGAAAGCACATATTACATCTTGATCAAAAGGCTTCTCAAGCCGACATATACAAAAGAGATATACTACAAGGTCAGAAGCATGATCTTCATGATGCTACAAAATACGAATCCAAAACAACTTGCAAATAATCAACTAGGCGTCACCGCCTTCTTGTTCGTCACCTACATATATATAGAGAGGGTGAGCTTGGATACTTAGTGAATGATATCAGAAATAAGGGTTTGCATGACTGATATTCAAGATCTTTGTCAAACAATACATAGCATATCTTGTACAAAATCAAAGGATGAACCAAGTTCATCTGTCAAATCTTTCAAAGCTTCAAGGGATGCTTACTAGCATCAATATAATACAAGGGATGACATTCTGGACAAACAAACCCACGCGGAAAACCGTCAGTGGCAAAACAAGGGTGCAGTCGCATTATAGTCCCCTGGCACTAAGCACTTCCAAAACAAGGGTGCAGTTGCATTATAGTCCCCTCGCACTAAGGACTTTCAAAACAAGGGTGCAGTTGCATTATAGTCCCCTGACACTAAGGACTTTCCCAGAATGTCATCAAAACGAATATAATACTAGATACAAAACTAAGGACAATCATTCATGCTTGATCAAATACTTTTCCAAAATGAATCAAGGCTTTATCAAAACTTTATAACATAACTTTATTAAAAATACCACCCACATAGCTCTTCGGGTGAGGGGATTACAAGCAAGGATCTAAGGCCTACAAGCACATAATAAATTCCATTGAATGCACTTCAAGAAGTCAAGAAGAGATGCTCAAAGATGGATATGGAATGCATCTCTAAGACAAGCTTTACATGTGTACAAACGATCTCGGCACTTCTTTCAAAACTAAGTCAAAATAAGGCAATCCTGTGCTAGGAGTCAAACACTGTTTTTCATCTCTGAAAACATGCTGGGTACCAACCAGGTCTTGGCCGAGGTCCCACATCTCTTGGCCGAGGTGTGGTCCCGACGACCACATTCAGGGGAAATGAAGTTTGGGAAAAATCTGGGTTTCCTTTGGAGAACATGAAGAATATGAACATGGAGAACATGAATGTTAAAATCATAGCTTCTTTATTCAAAATCTGAGATTTCGTGAGATGAGTTCGAAAACATGGACCTGGGTACCCATACTTGAAGATCTTATGAAAACAACACAAAAACATAGATTTTGATACAAACTTTCAGATCAAAATATAGTTTTATTTCAAGAACTCAAGAACATCATTTTCTCTTTCTAAAACAAGCTTTAAATCAATGCATGGCTCATGAATCATGTTAGATCATGCAATGTGATCGATTCAACATAAAGAAATAACAAGAGTAGATCAAGAATCTAACCTCAAAACACGGATCTAACGGTTCAAGGTGCGAATATCAAGCTTGGAAATCTAGTTCTCCCCCTAAGAACTTCTCCCTCTTCTTCTTAGAGCTTCTCTCTCTACCATGCAAAATATGACACACAATGATATGTTTTCTCCCACTGCCGGCTGACTTAACCCTCTGTTGGGACACGTGGCACTACCGAATTGGGTTTCCTAAAAAAGATGACTGAAAGACAAGACAAGAGCATGACAAAGGGTGTTCAACAAGTAAGGTGACATGGGCACTCCGGCAGGTAAGGACCTCGGATTAGGACAAGGCTCCGGCAAGTAAGGTCTCAATGATCTCGGCTAGGAAGGTTAACACTTGGCCTAGCTATGCCACACCTCGGCCTAGATGTGCCACACCTCGGTCTAGGTCATACCAGTCCAGGAACAAGATCACCAGGTGCAGGGATCAAAAATCTAAAATACCTAATGGATGACATCTCGGCTTAAATGATACATATCTCGGCTTCCGTGATGCACACCTTAGCCTAGATGATGACATCTCGGCCAATATGCTAGGGTGAAGGTGAAGGTCAGCCAAAGTGGTTCCAAGATGGTCCTAAGTGTAAAAGGTCCAAAGGCGTGACCTAGGCTTAAGATGACCTCGATTACACACACCAAGCAAGGGACAAAATGTACAAACAATACTCAAGCCAAAACACATAGGTACAAAATAAGACGGAAACCTTACTTTAGGCAAAACAAGTCAAAACCACAAGTGCAAGCTTAACAAAACAAAACATGCAGATGCACATGAACATGACTAAGATGAGGATGAGGGTCACTACAGTCTACCCTCCTTAAAGAAGTTTGGTCCTCAAACTTAAGTTACCTTGCCCTGAAAACAACTCCGGATGTTGGATTTTCATTTCTTCTTCCATTTCCCATGTAGCATCCTTGCCATAATGCTCTTTCCATTCAACTTTCACCATCGGTATTGACTTGTTCCTCAGCTGCTTCATTTGCCTATCAAGAATTCGTATCGGCTTCTCCTCGTAACCCAAATCTTCATTAACCGCAATCTCGAAATGATCAAGCATATGCAATGGGTCTCAAATATACTTCCTCAACGTCGAAACATGGAATACATTATGGACTTGACTTAGTTCTGGCGGCAAAGCAAGTCTGTAAGCAACGGGGTTGACTTTCTCAAGAATTTCAAATAGTCCAATGTAACAAGGTGCTAATTTACCTTTCTTCCCAAATCTTGAAATCCCTTTCATCGGCGAAATCTTTAGGAATACATGATCCCCAACTTCAAATTCTAATTCTCTTTTCCTCTGGTCGGCGTAACTCTTCTGTCGACTCTGAGCAGTTCTAATTCTCTGCTGAATAGGCTTAATCTTCTCAGTTATCACTTGAACTAACTCGGGACCAATCAAAGCTTTATTTCCTACCTTGGTTCAACATATCGGCGATCTGCACTTCCTTCCATACAAAGCTTCATACGACGCCATGCCAATGCTAGCTTGATAACTGTTGTTGTAGGCGAATTCTACTAGTGGCAAATGCACTTCCCAACTTCCCTTGAAATCCAATACACATAGTCTAAGCATATCTTCAAGTGTCTGTATCGTTCTTTCTGTTTGCCCATCAGTCTGGGGATGAAAAGCTGTGCTAAACCTCAACTCGGTTCCCAAAGCTCCTTGTAGACTCTGCCAAAATCTAGAAACAAACTTTGGACCTCGGTTTGACACAATGGACATCGGTACTCCATGAAGTCTAATGATTTCATTTATATACAACAAAGCGAGTTAATCGGCATTAAAGGTAGTCTTAACAGGCAAGAAGTGTGCTGACTTAGTTAATCTATCAACTACAGCCCAAATTGAATCCATACCCTTCTGTGTCCTCGGTAAACCAACCACAAAGTCCATGGAGATGTGTTCCCATTTCCATTCGGGAATTGACAAAGGTTGAAGAAGCCCTGCTGGCCTCTGATGTTCTGCTTTCACTTGTTGACAATATAGACACTGAGATACGAACTCAGCTATTTCTCTTTTCATATTCGGCCACCAAAAAGTTCGCTTCACATCTTGGTACATCTTCGTATTTCCTGGATGAACGGCAAACCTAGAACCATGGAATTCCTGCAAAATTCTTCTTTTTAACTCCGGGACATTGGCCACGCATAATCTTCCTTCAAACTTAAGTACCTGATTCTCAATGGTATACCCTGACCTCGGCTTGGTGACAAACTCATCAATTACCTTCTTGAAGAATTCATCCTCCCTCTGTCTTGTCTTTACTTCCTCCATGATGGCCAGTTCCACTGAGATCATTGCCTAACATGCCAAATTCCCAATTAATTTCCTGCTCAATGCGTCGGGCACTAAGTTCGCTTTACCCGGGTGGTATTGAATTTGCATATTGTAGTCCTTCAATAGTTCAAGCCATCTTCTCTGCCTCATATTTAACTCCTTCTGAGTGAATAAGTATTTCAAACTCTTATGATCTGTGAAAACTTGGCAAGAAGCTCCATACAAGTAATGACGCCAAATCTTCAAAGCAAACACCACAACTGCTAGCTCTAGATCGTGGGTAGGATAGTTCTTTTCATGAGGTTTCAATTGGAGAGACGCACATGCTATAACCTTACCACCTTGCATTAACACACATCCCAAACCCTTGTGCAAAACATCACTATAAATCTGGAACTCCTCATTACTCGATGGTAGTACAAGAACTGGTGCTGTAACTAGCCTCGTCTTTAACTCCTGGAAAGCTGATTCTCTATCCTCGGTCCATTCATACGCCACTCCGTTCTAAGTTAGTTGTGTCAATGGTACTGCAATCCTTGATAAGTCCTTCACAAACTTCCTGTAATAACCTGCCAAACCCAGAAAACTACGAACCTCGGATACATTAGTTGGCCTCGGCCAATTTACAACGGCTTCAACCTTGCTAGGATCAACTAAAATACATTCTTCATTAATCACATGCCCCAAAAATGAAATGTTGGGAAGCCAAAACTCACACTTGCTAAACTTGGCGTACAACTTTCTGTCTCTCAAAATCTGTAAGGCAAGTCTCAAATGCTTCTTATGTTCAACTTCACTCCTAGAATAGATTAATATATCGTCGATGAAAACAACCACAAACTCGTCCAGATACGGCTTAAAAACTCTGTTCATCAAGTTCATGAATGTTGCAGGAGCATTAGTCACTCCAAAAGGCATCACCAAAAATTCGTAGTGGCAATACCTTGTTCGAAAAGCAGTCTTCTCAACATCCTCGGCTTTAACCTTGAGCTGATGGTAGCCCGACCTGAGATCAATTTTTGAAAAGACTCGGGCTCCTTGTAATTGGTCAAGCAGATCATTAATCCTCGGCAATGGATACTTGTTCTTAATGGTCACCTTGTTTAGTTCTCGGTAATCAATACAAAGACGAAGTGTACCATCCTTTTTCTTAACAAATAGAACTTGTGCTCCCCAAGGTGAAGTGCTCGGCCTAATGAAGCCATTATCTAACAATTCTTGTAACTGCAGCTTCAATTCCTTAAGCTCGGCTGGGGCCATTCTATAGGGTGTTTTGGAGATGGAGTGGGTTCCCGACATGACGTCAACAGTAAATTCTACTTCTCTATCAATTAAGTGGCCAAGCAAATTGTTTGGAAAGACGTCGGGGAATTCATTAACAACTGGGATGTCGGCAATTTCAACGTTTCCATTCAGATTACTTAGTACACTACACAGATAACCTTGACACCCTTTTTGGATTAACTTATAAGTTTTCATGAACGAAATCAAGTAAGGTGGGGTTACTACTCCCTTACCTCGAAATGTAACCTTGGCTTGGTTTGGGGGTCTTAATATGACACTTTTGGAAACACAATTAATGGATGCATGATTTTCTACTAACCAATCCATTTCCAATATAACATCAAAATGAGTTATGTCCAACGGCATCAAATCAACTAGTAATTCAACGTTCTCAATCACAACATCACATGCTCTATAAATGGATGCAACAGTCATAGTTCTTCTAGACGGAGTAGACACAGATAACACATAACCTAGAGGTTCTAATTCCCTATTCAAATTCTCGGTAAACTTAGTAGATACAAATGAATGTGTAGAACCTGAATCAATCAATATATATGCATCTTGAGAGCAAATGGGAAGTATACCTGACACTACTGTCTCGGCACTCTGAGTGTCTCCTGGCACCAATGCAAAAACTCTGCCCTGTCTCATCTGTCCTTTCCCGACGTTGCCTTTCTGCGCCGAACCTGAGGTGTTCCCATTCTTCTTACCATCGTCAGCCTTTGCCTTCGGACAGTCTTTCACACGATGACCCGTCTCGCCACATTCAAAGCAAGCCCCTGACGCCCAACGACAGACCCCGAAATGTGGCTTCCCACAACTCGCACACGTCGGCTTAGCGTCACCTTCCTGATTTGAGTTGCTGGAACTGCCCGTGTTTGCCTTCCTCTTGGCATTAAACGGTACTCAACGATTCTCATAGTTCTGTCTCTTCCTCTGGCTCTCTCCCGAACTCTGATATCGGTTCAAGTTAGCTTCTGCCAGGATGGCCTTGTCTAACACTCCAGCGTAAGTCGGCATGTTGAGCATGTTAACTCAATCCTGTATCGGTCCACGCAGTCCGCTTTTAAACTTCTTAGCTTTTCTATATTCATCATCAACCTGCCTTCCTCTTGGCATTAAACGGTACTCAGCGATTCTCATAGTTCTGTCTCTTCCTCTGGCTCTCTCCCGAACTCTGATATCGGTTCAAGTTAGCTTCTTCCAGGATGGCCTTGTCTAACACTCCAGCGTAAGTCGGCATGTTGAGCATGTTAACTCAATCCTGTATCGGTCCACGCAGTCCGCTTTTAAACTTCTTAGCTTTTCTATATTCATCATCAACCATATGAGGTGCATATATCGCCAACTCGGTAAAAACACGGTCATATTCTGCCGCTGTCTTGTTGCCTTGTGTCAGAGTCTGGAACTCTGTGGTCTTGCGATCTCGGACACAGAGGGGAAAATGCTTGTTGTAAAACAACTCCAAAAATCTAGCCCAAGTCAATCCTGGGTTACTTTCTCGAATCATCATCCACCATCTTCGAGCATCGTCGTCTAATGTGAATGCTGCTAATGACACCTTCTGAGCGTCGATGCTGGGAAATATCTCGAACAACTTCTCCATTTCCAAAACCCATGCTTCGGCTTTTATTGGCTCTATACCCCCTTGGAATCTTGGGGGGTTTATCTTCTTCAACTCTTTGATCAAGGTTATCGTGCCGTCCCCATATAAAGCTTGCTGTGGAGGCACTTGCGGCACTAGAGGAGGCAGAGGCGGAACTGCACGTCGGCCGTTTGTCTGCTCAACCTAGGTGGAGGTAGTACTAGCGTCTTGTGGCCTGGGCTGTCTCAACTCACGGACCAAACCTTCGACCAACCTTTCTAGTCTGTCTAATCTGTCCTCAGGATGATCTCGGCTAACCGGAGGTCTACCCCTTCTCATGATGCTAGGAGTATGCAAAATATGACTTTAAAACAAAATGAGCAAATAAACATGTATGCAAGTAACAAATAATTATGCCGAGATGATGCACACCTTGTCAAGTAGCAAGCAATATGATGCAATCCTAACATCATTCTAAGGGAAATCCTATGCTCTTTAGGACTCATGGCGTGTGAATAACGTACTATAAGGAACTCGTGCTCTGATACCAATCTGTCATGACCCCATTCCGCCCCTAGTAGAATGGTGTCGTGATGGCCAGTAATCCGAGATTACCAAAGGCTAACTTACCAAGTTCACACACAATCAGAGTATACATATTGGGCTTACATGTGCGGAAGCAATAAATTTAAATTTAAATAGTCCACAAGAGCGGTGCATAGATCAAATGAAATGTCATACACTTTAACATGGTTTATAATTCGAGTACAACAAAAGAAAGCACATATTACATCTTGATCAAAAGGCTTCTCAAGCCGACATATACAAAAGAGATATACTACAAGGTCAGAAGCATGATCTTCATGATGCTACAAAATACGAATCCAAAACAACTTGCAAATAATCAACTAGACGTCACCGCCTTCTTGTTCGTCACCTACATATATATAGAGAGGGTGAGCTTGGATACTCAGTGAATGATATCAGAAATAAGGGTTTGTATGACTGATATTCAAGATCTTTGTCAAACAATACATAGCATATCTTGTACAAAATCAAAGGATGAACCAAGTTCATCTGTCAAATCTTTCAAAGCTTCAAGGGATGCTTACTAGCATCAATATAATACAAGGGATGACATTCCGGACAAACAAACCCACGCGGAAAACCGTCAGTGGCAAAACAAGGGTGCAGTCGCATTATAGTCCCCTGGCACTAAGCACTTCCAAAACAAGGGTGCAGTTGCATTATAGTTCCCTGACACTAAGGACTTTCCCAGAATGTCATCTAAACGAATATAATACTAGATACAAAACTAAGGACAATCATTCATGCTTGATCAAATACTTTTCCAAAATGAATCAAGGCTTTATCAAAACTTTATAACATAACTTTATTAAAAATACCACTTACATAGCTCTTCGGGTGAGGGGATTACAACCAAGGATCCAAGGCCTACAAGCACATAATAAATTCCCTTGAATGCACTTCAAGAAGTCAAGAAGAGATGCTCCAAGCTTCTTTATTCAAAATCTGAGATTTCGTGAGATGAGTTCGAAAACATGGACCTGGGTACCCATACTTGAAGATCTTATGAAAACAACACAAAAACAAAGATCCTGATACAAACTTTCGGATCAAAACATGATTTTATTTCAAGAACTCAAGAACATCATTTTCTCTTTCTAAAACAAGCTTTAAATCAATGCATGGCTCATGAACCATGTTAGATCATGCAATGTGATCGATTCAACATAAAGAATAACAAGAGTAGATCAATAATCTAACCTCAAAACACGGATCTAACGGTTCAAGGTGCGAATATCAAGCTTGGAAATCTAGTTCTCCCTCTAAGAACTTCTCCCTCTTCTTCTTAGACCTTCTCTCTCTACCATGCAAAATATGACACACAATGATATGTTTTCTCCCACTGCCGGCTGACTTAACCCTCTATTGGAACACATGGCACTACCGGATTGGGTTTCCTAAAAAAGATGACTGAAAGACAAGACAAGAGCATGACAAAGGGTGTTCAACAAGTAAGGTGACATGGGCACTCCGGCAGGTAAGGACCTCGGATTAGGACAAGGCTTCGGCAAGTAAGGTCTCAATGATCTCGGCTAGGAAGGTTAACACTTGGCCTAGCTGTGCCACACCTCGATCTACATCATACCAGTCCAGGAACAAGATCACCAGGTGCAGGGATCAAAGATCTAAAATACCTAAAGGATAACATCTCGGCTTAGATGATACATATCTCGGCTTTGGTGATGCACACCTCGGCCTAGATGATGACATCTCGGCCAATATGCTAGGGTGAAGGTGGAGGTCAGCCAAAGTGGTTCCAAGATGGTCCTAAGTGTAAAAGGTCCAAAGGCGTGACCTAGGCTTAAGATGACGTTGGTTACACACACCAAGCAAGGGACAAAATGTACAAACAATACTCAAGCCAAAACACATAGGTACAAAATAAGACGGAAACCTTACTTTAGGCAAAACAAGTCAAAACCACAAGTGCAAGCTTAACAAAACAAAACATGCAGATGCACATGAACATGACCAAGACAAGGATGAGGGTCACTATAGTTACTGCACATAAAATCCGTTTGTTAGTATTCACGTCATGAAAAAATCCGTTAAACACTATTCATTTCTTTTGGCAAATTTGATATACCCATATGGGGTGGTGGGTTATTTTTATGTATCCAAAATTTCTACAATAGTTACAAAGATTTTAAATAAGGTGTATATTTTTACATCTGATATAAATGTTATTTAAAGAGATTTTATTATTCATTCAAATATTTTAATAGAGAAGTCACTGCACATTCAAATATTTTATTAGAAAAGTTACTATATAGTCACTATGCACCATTTGATTTTACGGCTAATATTTTGAAAATATTGAAATTACTATTCATCAAAAGCAACCTTTTGGTCATTAATTTCAACAGTTGCCTTGCGTGTATTTCCTCCGCGTGCTTGAGCTAACAATTCAAAAACAAGTGCGTGGGTTCTGCCTCCACGTGACATGCAAGCTTGAAAAGGAGCGTCTCTTATCTCTAAACGGGAAATTTTTTTTGGATATAAATAAAAGCGTTTTGGTTGGAGAAAAAATTAGAAGCGAAGAAGAGAAAAATCTGTGATATTGAAATATTCTCAAATATTGTATTATGTTTCATTGAGTTATATTTTCTTCGAGAAAATTTATTGAGAGTTTGAGCAAAATTGTAAAAGAGTTTTATATCCCTTATTCATTTTCTACTTGTAAAAGGAAAGTTTTTGTGAGTGATTTTTTGAAATAAAATCACTTGGGTTAGGTGTGACTAGGCATTAGATTCAAAACTAGTTGGGATATTTGAGTATTTTTTTTTGGATAAAATTACTTGGGTTAGGTGTGATTAGACACCAGATTCTAAACTAGTCGGAGTGATCGGGATTAGTCACTTGTTATAAGGTTTAGTAGCACCCGTAAAGCTAGTGGTGTAATTATTATTTGAATAATAATGGAGAAATTTCCGAGGATGATACTTGGGGAGTGAACGTAGGTCCGATATGCCGAACTATTATAAATCGTTATGTTTGGTTTCTTTTCCCTTTGCGCATTCTATTTCATTACTTTATTTTATATTGTTGAATATATTTATTTATTTATTATTTGGATTAATTTTTAATTTGGCAATTTATTTAAAAACCCAATTCACCCCTCTTGGGTTGTCTACCTAGGATAACACATAATATGTTTCATATATATAACACATAATATTTTTAAATCTCTCACACTTATTTTTATTTTGATATTTAATTAGAGGTTAAAAAATATATATTTGTTAACTATAGTGGAACGAAGCAATTTTGAAGGCGGATTATAAATTTTAAAATTTAATCAACGGTTAGTGGATAGAGCAGTACAAACTGATTCGGATTGATGCAGTTTTAGCGAATTTGATAGTATTTTGCACAGCTCTATAATATATATTAAAGTAGTGTTTACTGTTAAATTTTTTTTCTCTCCTATGTGACATATCTTTTTTTTTTTTTCAAAGTGCCATGTAACATACCCTTATACCTAATTATTTCTAAAATCTAATATTTAAAATACTTGTATTTAATTTGAACTATCCGTAGATAAAATTTAATATAATTATATGTACTAAAAATTCTTTGCAAGTTAATTTTCTTAAACTTTTTTTTCTCACTTTTATTCAACTATTCAATTTTTATATTAAAATTGAATATATTTCTTTCTTTTTTTGGTCTATGTTATTTATATTTTATTATTAATTTATATTGAGTTTCCTATTTAACATGAAGTTGTTTATTAAGAAAAATTTATATTTAATTTAAACTTTACATACGTATATATAATTATATATAATATGTATAAACAATTTTAAAATCAATGTTAAAGAAAAATCAATGCTCAACATTATTAATCTTTTTTTTTTCTTAATTCAACCACAATATACTTATACTTAATTTTTTTAAATATTATTATTTTTATTTTATTTTATTTTTTTGCTTTATAACTTCCATTCCAACTTATTTTTGTTTCCAAATGAATATAAAAAAAATTAAATAATTAAAATCACTTTTAATGGTATATTATTTTTCTTTCCAATTTAACTGTTATTATTAATGCCAAATTGAGTATTTATTTTATTATATTATAATTTAATATCATATAAAATCATTATATATTTATTTCAGTTACACTTTTATAGTACGATAAGATTAAGATTATTCAAATACACACAAATAATTGAAATACATTTATTATATATATTTGGTTAAATAACACTTTTATAGAACGATAAGGTTAAGATTGTCAAAATAAATAATAAGAATCATTCTGTAATTTTAAATGACTTTTTTTTTCTCCAATTTAATCATTATTTTTAATAATAAAATGAATATTTATTTTATTATATTGAAATTAAATACAAAAGTATCACATATATATGTATATATATTTATAATACACTTTCATTGTTCAACAGAGCAAAAATTGCACTGCATATTTCGTAATATATTTTTTAAATAGTTCCATATCTATGTACACATAGATATATACATAAATAATTCAACTAAAATTATTATATATTTATTTATGTTATATTTTATATGATAAAATTAATATTATTCTTTTGTAATGAATACATTGCAACATATTTCTTAAAAATATTTACCTATAGATATATATAAATAATTTTATTTTATTTTATAAAATATTATTTAAAATGGAAAAAAAATTAATTTGTATCGCACTGGTCAACTACTAATTATTAAACGTGAAAAACTCACTAGGTGTTTATGAAATTCCTTCTCTCTTTTTGCCAAATGGCCTTCTCGCGTTGCACTAAGTGTCAATTTCTCCATCAAAAAAAAAAAAAAAAAATTAATAGTGACAAGTGGGACACATGACTTGAACTTATGACCATAAACTTAATAAAAAAACGCTTTTACCATTTAAATAACATAAAAGACACGTTTTCAATTCAAAATTAAGATTTATATTTTACGAACACCTATCGGGGGCTCACACGCCTAGTGTGTATACATATATATATGTGAACCTCAGGCTTCTGGATTAGAAGAAATTAACAAAACCTCAGTCTTTTTGGAGAAAATTTGATGAGAGCAGATTAGGTCTTTGGTTTCATTGCTTCATTTTTTAAATGCAAAACAAAACATATGCAATATATATATCATTTAGAATCACATTAGTAAAACTTTTCTTTCCTCTAATCTTCATCATAGGATCAACTGAATCAAAGAAATTGGGCATCCAATGTAGTATTTCTCCAATCAGAGTGAATACAATTCTGTGCAATAGTTTTAATGTAGTAGTCCAATGGTTTAGTATGTCTCTACTTTAATTTTAAATTTTTATCGTTAAATTATATATTTTCTTGACCTGTGTTACAATAATAAAATCATTGTACAAAAATAATAGCACAAAATCCTTGTCCCCGGCTGTGGCTAACAGTGTAGCCAACTTAAGTTTTCGTCTAGGGCTTCGTCTAGGGCTCCGATTAAACGAAGGCCCGTTTACTATTATATATTCACCATACAGTATGTAAATATATAAAACAAATTACTGTCAAAACAATATTCAAAAATGAAAAGTAAGAAAAAATCTATCACTGAAAAAATAAAAAATGAATTAAATTTAAATTATCAAATAAGAATACCACTTCGTCCGTTCTTGGCCAAATTAGAAGGAGAGAAAACAGCTTCTCTCATTAGAACTCTTTTTAAAGTTTCAAAATTAGAGTTCTCAATCTTTATTCATTTTGTAAACATTATGAAAAAGGTATTTTACGAAAACAATAAATAAATCTAGTAAGTATTTTCATTTTCTAAAAATATACATTACATTCTCTTGTATTAATAAAATATTTCACTGTTTAATTCCAAAACAACAATATTATAAATCCACACTTGTCTACTCAAAATTTATTCAAACAAAGAAATGAATCAATTGAATCCCCACCACATAAACACAAATACATTCCGAGTAAATGTAGGATCTATAAGGGTGAATTCTTAACATTTTTCATTCCAAAAAAGATTGGTTCCAAACAGAGTGTTCAGACCTCGTAATGCAAGTTAAAAAGACAAACCAACTCTATCATCACCTAACATGTTGTTAGGTGTCTTACTTTTACTGTATATTCATATTAAGAAGTGAAATATTTGTTTGATTATGTTTGTTAGTATTAAAATAGGCAGTAACAATCTACTACAAAATACCAAACTGTTATTATGGGAACATCTGTTTCTTCTAATATACCTGTATAATATATTTTTCTATGTAATGTAAAATCTCTGAACAATAATCAGTAATTCTTATACTCGATGTTAAGTTATGAAAAATTTAGAAATCCCCTAGATGTTGATTTGTGATTATGTATCAATTTTAAGCAGAATATAACAATCCCAATCAAACAATCAAGACAAAGAGACACAACGATTTAACGTGGAAAAAATAAATACATCTGAAAGGAGTTTTGTCAAACGGGGTTGCCAAGAATAAAAACCTAACAAGTTATATGTTGAACATAACATCTCCAAACATATGAGTGGAAGCAGAATCTTAAAACGATTTCAATGATCTATTTCCTTGTACTATGAAACTCTTAATAATTACAAAAATGAAAGCAAGAAGAAATGTTCAATCATTTATTTTAAGAGAAATATCAAATCAATTGTATTATTAAAAAATAATTACAAATTAATGATAAATTTTATAAATATTAATAATTAAAATCATAAAATTTGTCACCTGTTTAATTATTATTTTTCAATTACACTAAGTGTAATTGCCTCTTTGTTTTATACCGAATGACCGTTTATCTATAATATTAATAACTAATAATTTCATTTATAACCAATTTTTTTTTTCTAAGAATTAAATTGGAAAATGTACATTGAAATAAAATGGCAATTTTAATTCACTTTTATTCATTTTCGTTTGCTTATTTTTTATTTTTTTAAATTTTCCATTTCCTTTGTACAATGAATGCCATCACTTGAACATATTCAAAAATTGTACAAAATTTCTTAAATTTCTTTTTAAGCAGTTTGGAATAGTTTCAATTTGTTAGTTGGTCGAAAAATATTCTTAAATAATTATTAAGTATGAAAAATCTAGAAATCCCCTAGATGTTGATTTGTGATTTTATATATATATATATATATAACATAAAATAATTTTATGTAATATTTTTCATATATATAATTATTAATTTGTAACAAATTTCACATCTTAAATTTCTTTTATATTCATTTTTATTTTGATATTTCATTGGAGGTTAAAAAAAATATGTATTAAATATAGCGGAGCGATTTCGAAAGGAGATTATAATTTTTAAATTTTCATCCATAGCTAGCAGATGAATCGGTGCGGATTGAGCGAGTTTAGCAAATTAGATGATATTTTGCACAACATGTTGCATGTAGCTGATTGGGGTTAAGCATTGTGATTTTCAAGGGCTTGATGGAGTCAGAATTTGGGCCTGCTACATGCTGGGAGCGGTTGTTGTTCTCAAATTGATATGTGTACGCAGTTGTATGTTGTTGTTAAAGTTTGCATTATGAACTGATTTGGAAGCTGCTATGGTTTCTTGGGTTGGGATCTGTTGCAGTGCTTTGTTGTGGTCTGCCTGCTGGACTGCCCTGTTGTGGTTTATTCTGTTGATGGAAAGAAACTAACTCATAAGGAGATAGCAAATAGAGGTTGATGTTGCTGTATGGAGCTCCTAATGGTGCAGGGAAGGATGATGCTGGTTTGGGTGTCTTCAGACTCAGATGAAGATGGAGGTGCTGCTGTGAGTGCTACATCCAGGTCTTATCTTCTGGTCTAGGTCCTGAGCTGCTGATATAGACGGAGTTGTTGCTGAGTTATGCTACT
Organism: Camellia sinensis; assembly: GCF_004153795.1. NCBI lineage: Eukaryota > Viridiplantae > Streptophyta > Magnoliopsida > Ericales > Theaceae > Camellia > Camellia sinensis. The sequence continues at coordinate 339,632 of NW_021026622.1, forward strand.
GGTGCTCTGCTGGTGTGATATGTGGATGGCTGTTGTGCTCTGCAGATGGTGGAGCTGTTTGGCCTACTGGTGGTATGTTGCTTTGTTGTTGCTGTCTGGTCTGAGGCTGGGGAGTGGTAATGCTAATGCCCCTTCTGTTATGCATTTGAGAATCTGAATTAGGTGCTGCTATGCATTTGAGATGTATGGGTATGGATGGCTGCTATGTTCTACAGGTGGATGGCTGCTGTGTTCTGGCTAATACAAGGTCTCAGAATTTTATTTTTGCTGTTGTTTGAAGCTTGCATAAGTGTCTTAACAGATTTGCTGATTTACCTATTTAAGGACTTCTTAGGCTGCTTAGTGTTCACTGTTGTTTTTTCCCTTCCTCTCCTTTTGGTTCTTTGGATTGGTTCCTCACCAATCTTGGGTTAAGTGCTAGCAAAGGATTGTGTTACCTTATCGGTGCCAACCCAATTGGGATTGGTAAGGTTAGTTATGATGCTCTTTGCACTTCCCTTCTTTGTTGATGTAAGTTTTCGCATGTATCTTGTTTTTTTCATCAATAAATGTTCCTTTTGCTAATAAAAAAAAATGTGGCATGTACAAGTTATTATAAAACGTTTATAATACAAAGGTAGAAGAAAAAATATTATTAATTACATAATGAATAGTATAGAATTATACATAAATTGAAAGGAAGCTAGTCCAATAAGAAAAAGGGGGAAAAATTGGACATAACCATGAGGAAGTTAGCGAAGGGAGGTGTAACACAAACTGAAAAAGAAAAAAGAGAAAAAGAAGTTAACAAATCAGAAACCAATCTATGAGAAGGAACTACACCAAGCTTGCAAGCTTGTGTCTATGGGGAAAGTCTTCGTCTCATTGTGACAGAAAGATGATTCCAGTCTTAAAAATATAGAATAAATTATCAATAATTCTTAATAGTTAGATTTAATTCTCATTAAATCTTATTGAAAGTTAGTCTTAAGAAAATCGTTGTTAAAAATATTTTTTTTGTGACGCATTTTGGCATGTCACTAAGAATTGACAATTAGTGACTTTTTTTTTGTCATGATTATTGATTGTTATTAAAATTTATAATTAGTGACATTTTTATGTGACAAATTTTTTAAACTTTTGCTGGAAGTTAAAAATTAGTAACGTTAATTTAGTAACATTTTTTATACTGTCGTTGAAAATTAACAATTAATGACTTTTTTAATAACATTTTATAAAAAACGTCATTAATTATCATAGGATCTATTCGATGGTACATCCACTTATTATGAGTTACACAGAAATCTCCTATAAATATATATCCAAAGCACCGTTCAAGATGAGGTTGAAAGCACAACCCCTCTGTCATATCTTATTAGCTGGGAAGTTGGTGGTGCTCTCCTCCACCAGCTGGCTAAGGGGCATCGAATTAAGATGCAACATCTAGGAGTGAGAGGTGTTGCCCTCCGATTGGTTTGTCCATTTGTTGAGATGAAGCAAATGTCAAGAACCAATTGAAATTTGCAGAAGTTAAAATGTTAGACTCATGAGTTGAGTACATCCGGTTAGATGCAATTCACCTTGTATGTTTTGAGTTTTTATTTTTTTATTTTTTTATATAATAGGTATAGATTATAACTATTTCATTCTCATAGAAAATTAAGGCCTCTTTATCAAAATTATTTTGATTGTGAAGGTGTGTGGGTAATTTTCTGACCACACTGCCCGCCTATTAATCAGCTGGAGAGCACCGGCAGAATAGATGGCTTCAGCAAACCTGTAACAGAAAGAAAAGGATCTGGCGGTTGCTCTTCCACCCAGGGGCACTCCGACGATCAAGTCAGTATATCTCTCAAAGATAATCAAGTGCTAAACTCACAAGCTTGAGTATAAAACTGTGTACCTTAGACCCACGTGGGGTGCCTCTCTTTTATAGTTTACTCAATCCAAGTCTTACTAGAAGCCTAACTTCTACGGACTCCAATTCAATACTGACTTTGGACTCCTCAAGAGATAAAGATAAACTCCCTAAGAGTTTTATCCTTATCTTTAGCAAAGTCTTCTCTTTACTCTAGGACTCTTCTCCCTTATCCGCTTATCTCGGATTCTGATATCTTCGGAGATCACCTTGGCCTTGCATAGGTAACCTCAGCATAACTACCAGGACACGTGGCACCTCGGCTGACACGTCGGCGTCACCATGCCACGTGTTGGTATTCAGAAAATACATCCCCACAACTGCCCCCTAGGTTCTATTACCTCGACATTCTGAGGTGATGGAACCTATATCTGTATTTTCTTCCAGTACCTCGGCGTAAGAACTCTTCGGCCGAGATCATTCATTTTAGGCCGACATGCCTTCATTAGAGAACAAGAACCCAAATGAACTCCCCCACGCGCATGAGCTGTCATGCACCTCTTCTCAACCGTTCCCCTTATGTGTTCTATATTTATTGGCCCGTGTCTGTGACGCGCTTGTAAGCCATCTTTCACCTGTCTGCGCTGTCTAACGCACGCGTTCCTCCAGGCGCAATAAATGCTGTGTTTTGTCGCCGTTTCAAGTTTTTGATAAAACTTTACTCTCTTCTTCGTTTCTTTACTTTTGCGCTTGATTTTCTAGTTTTATCTCTCTCTCCCAAATCCGCCATTGCTCTAGCTTCGAGCTCTACAACCGTCTTCATTCTTCCATTTCAGCGAGGGTTTCGCCGTTTCGTCGTGTCTACAGCCGTTGCCTTACTTCGGCGACTTTCATCCAGGCTTCATTTATTCTGGTAAGCCTCTGTTCCTCTCATTCCCAATTTCTTCTATGTGCTTTCATTTACTTACTGCCATTATTGCTCTGTTCAAACCTTTGATTTGCTGAACTATTTATCTGGATGCGTTTATTCCATGATTTCACTCATATTTCGAACATTTGCATTGTTTCAACACTTTTCTTGCCACTGTTCTTGACCTTTTACTTCTGTATTCTTTATGTTCTTGATAGCCCATCCTTGTTCTTGTTTCTGAAATTTTTGCCTTTGTTTTCTGTTTTTTTATGTCTTTGCCAGATCTCTGCTTTCTTTCAATCTTTGCCTTCATAGATTTAGGTTTGGGCTTTGTCTATAGAACCTTCAATTTTTAGGAAAAACTGAAACAATCCTTACCAGCATATACCTAGGGTTTTGCCGAGGTCCGGATAACCCCTTAAGAACACCTTTCTTTCTGAAACCTAGCCCTCTGTCTTTAGGCCGACGTTATGGGTATGTGGAGACATAGGGTAGATACCCCGACCAAACTTGAGAACTTTAGGCGGGAGTTCTCTATTCCTGCCGATGTCCATCTGAGGCTAGCTGAAGATAATGACTCTATCATGCCCACAGATGATTCAATGCCCTTTCCTATAGTAGCTTTCACTGAGTGCAGACTCCGGCTCCCACTTAACATTCTCTTTCGCGAAATTCTTCACTTTTACAAGTTGAATCCTATGCAGCTTGCCATAAACTCTTATCGAGTGATCAATGGCATCATAGCTTTAGCTAGGCAGGAGAATGCTAGGATTACCCTGGCCGACATTCAGTACTATTATACCATGTGCCCCCTTAGCCTGAAGGAAAAAGGCTTCGTTTATTATCTTAAGCAGAGGTCGACAGAATACAAAATCGTAGCTGACCTTCCAGACTCCAACAAGGGAGCTGGAGACGACTATGTTATTGCTTCGGGAAATTGGGAGTTTGGCCCAGACGAGGACGCCCATCTCTACCCTCTTCCCCGATCTATTAAAGAGGGCAAGGGTAAGAGCCCAATGTCAATACTATAGTTGTTTCTGTTCAAGTCTTCAATATTTTATCTGTTTCTAATGTTTGTTTCTTCTTGCAGACGTTCGTAAGTTACCAAAAGACTTTCACCAATCCTACATTCCCAGTAGAGACTTAAAAAAAGCTCCTAGATCTGTCAATCCAAAAGCGCAAGGCCCCATTGGTACTGAATTTTATTCCGACGTACAAGTCGACTTTGCCCGACGTTCCCAAACGAAAGAAGAAAAGCCTTTCTCCTCCTACTGCCACAACTCAAACTGCCTCTTCATCACGAACAGATCAAGAGTCAACATCTGACCCAGCTGATCTGCCATTTACTTCAGCCCCATACTTAATCCCAATACCAGAAAGAAAACGCCGGCGACGACTTGTCAAGACTGCTGAGATGGGTCGCCCGAAGCCTGTCGCTGTTGATCTCTTAGCAGACCTACCTGCCGACGTTGATGCTGTTCCAGCTCAATCCATGCCCCCACCAAAGCCAAAAAGAATCAAAAAGGCTCAGCCCAAGGCCAAAGCTACTGAGGTTGAGGCTGAGGATGCCCTGCCCATCTCACAATTGGCAGAGAGTAAAAAAACTGCTTCTATTTCTGCAAAAAGGTCTGTTGAGGCCCAGCCATCAGAACCCTCCCAATCAAAGAAGCCGAGGTCATCGTCTGCGACGACCTCGGGTTCCAAAATACCAAGAGTCCCCTGGGTGCCTGAAATCACCCTGGAGGATAAGCCTGTTCTAGCTTCTGACAGTGCCGAAGACATAAACATCGGCGTGGCACTCAGTACTGCTGTTCTCCTTCCTGGTGATCTTGAGCAAAATGCCAAGATAAGCGAGTACAAGAACTACGCCCTCATGCTCCAATGCTCTGTACAAGTAAGTTCCTCCATTTGGTAACTTGTCTTTCTGTCCCTTTTTCTATACTTGCAAGGTTTGTGTAATAACTTTTCCCTTGGGTTCTTTTAGGCCATTCAACATGCCCATTCTCTTTCCATGCAAGCTTTTGAAACAAGGGAGAAGTTGGCCGATATGAGGCGGGAGGTTTCTGCCTTGAAAAAGGAAAACAAAACTGTTCTGACAAAGATGAAGAAGCTGGAAGATCAGGCCGAGGCTGCCACTAAGGCCCAACAGATGGCCGAAGAAAAAGCGGAGTCTGCTGAGGCTATCAGAAAAGTTGCCGAGGCCGAGAAAAAAGAGGCCGAGGTAAAGAAGGTTCAAGCCGAAAAAGAGCTTCGGAAGGCTCTGGCTACCAAAAAAGCCGAAATCAAGGAAGCTGATGAGAAGGCTTACGCCCAGGGCATGGCCAACGTCACTGACGAATATAAACTTCAAGTCAGGCAGGCATGCAACAGGGGCTTCTCTCTTGGTTGGATGGCCCTTGCCAAGAAGCTTAACATTCCTGACGATTCGCCACTGCGCAAAGCCGACGCTATTCCTCTGCCGTTCCCCCCACCTCCTCCATCAAGTCAACCTGAAGGAGAATTTGAATCTGAGTCTGAAGGTGAGGAGGAAGGTGAGGACGAGGATTTAGTAAGGAAGCCCAAGGAGGCTAGTGAGATCATGTCCCCTCCCCAGGATGATCAAGTCCTAGACTTGACTCAAAAGGAGGATGAGGAGGTTATCAAGGAGACCACTCTTGAGCAAGCGTCATCGGATGTTCCTCCAGTCGACAAGAGCGTTGATAAAACCCTTGCTGAGATCGACGCCGAGATTGCTGCAGATAAAGAAGTCGAGGTATCTCTTCAGGAGACTTCTCAGGTTCAGATCCAGCCAGTTGCTGATGCTGAAAAGTCTTAGCTTTCATGTCTTTTCTTTTGCACCCTTGTACTTTGTTTTATTTTCTGGGCAATGTAAGCTTCCTTTCATGGCCGATGTGCCTTTCTTTTGTACACAACTGCAAGTTTTTCTATGGATGCTTTAATCTTTTAATTTCTCTTGATTTGCTTCTGCATAGTTCTATACTTAGAATATTTTGTATGCCTTTCATACTTTGCCATCTTTGTGCAATCTTCTCGGGGTTACATATCTCGGGTGTAATAACTACAAGCTTTACTTCGGCAAGATACTAACCTGTAATCTTTTCATAAATTTTAACAAGTATGAAACATATACTATTCGATGTTTAACTTTTGCAAACTTTTTCTCAAGTTTCAACAAGTATTTAAACAGTGATCTTGGTCTAACCTACTTGTAAATTGCTACAAATTTCAACAAGTGTTAATCAAGGAATAATCTCGGCTTAACTTCGACTTGTAAATTGCTACAAATTTCAACAAGTGAAGAAAAGGAATCAGCTTAATTCCAACTTGTAAATTGCTACAAATTTCAACAAGTGAATTAAGGAATAATCTCGGCTTAACTTTGACTTGTAAATTGCTACAAATTTCAACAAGTGAAGATAAGGAATCAGCTTAATTCCAATTTATAAATTGCTACAAATTTCAATAAGTGAATTAAGGAATAATCTCGGCTTAACTTCGACTTGTAAATTACTACAAATTTCAACAAGTGAAGAAAAGTAATCAGCTTAATTCCAACTTGTAAATTGCTATAAATTTCAACAAGTGAATTAAGGAATAATCTCGGCTTAACTTCGACTTGTAAATTACTACAAATTTCAACAAGTGAAGAAAAGGAATCAGCTTAATTCCAACTTGTAAATTGCTATAATTTTCAACAAGTGAATTAAGGAATAATCTCGGCTTAACTTCAACTTGTAAATTGCTACAAATTTCAACAAGTGAAGAAAAGGAATCAGCTTAATTCCAACTTGTAAATTGCTACAAATTTCAACAAGTGAATTAAGTGTCTCTGTCTTCTCTCTGCCCCTAATGTGAACCTGAGTTCTTCTTGGGTTCTCATTACTCATGTCTTCCAAAAATACCAATATGTAAAAGTGTTCCAAGGTCTTGACAGTGCTTTGCCCTCGTTATCTTCAAGCCGATAAGCTCCATTGCCTAATACTGAAGTAATTCTGTACGGTCCTTTCCAGTTTGGGCCAAGCTTGCCCTCTCTGGGATCCTTCTTGTTGCTGACGACTTTTCTCAAGACTAGGTCGCCAACTTGAAAATCTCTTGGATTGACCTTCTTGTTGTAAGCTCTGGCAAGCTGTTGCTGGTATACTGCGAGCTGTATTGCAGCTTTCTCTCTTCGTTCTTCTAAAAGATCCAGATCTCGGGCTAAGAGTATGACATTGGTGCCATTCTCTACTCCTTGGGTCCTGATCCCTGGGATGCCGATCTCTAATGGGATGACTGCTTCTGTGCCATAAGCCATGGCAAAGGGGAATTCCCCTATTGATCTTCTCGGCGTAGTCCGATATGCCCAAAGCACGTTGGGCAATTCGTCTACCCACTTTCCTTTTGCTGCCTGCAGCCTCTTCTTTATTCCATCCAAAATTACTTTGTTGGATGCTTCTTCTTGCCCATTACTTTGGAGAAAACTTGGTGTTGAAAAGTAATTCTTGATCTTGAATTTCGTACAAAAGTTCTTGATGAGTTTGCTGTCAAACTGTGTTCCGTTGTCGGCAATTATTGCTCTTGGAATCCCAAATCTGGTGATGATGTTTCTCCATATAAAGTTCTTGACGTCCACATCTCGGATTTTGGCAAGAGGTTCTGCCTCTATCCACTTCGTAAAGTAATCCGTTGCTACCAGCAAGTCACAAATTCCTTCATGAATTTCATATAGGAAATCTTCAACCTGCAAAGGGTGTACGCACCTTAAAAGGGGTCCAGTGAAGGACCTTCTGTAAAGACGTCCATCTTCTGTCAGACTGAATCTTGCAGATTTCAATCTGACTTTGTGTGCCTCCTTACGATCTTCTGGCAGCTTTCCTTCTTTCAGAAATGCAACAATTGCATCCATCCAGCTTGGCCCATGTCCACACACATTGCTTACTGCTCTGTGTTCTCTGGTTCTATGCTCGGGCCCGACATATAGTCGATCATAATTGTCCTTGTTTTTCCAGTCTGTATTGAACTTGCCAGGTTAGCCAACGCGTCAGCGTGGGTGTTGTCATTTCGGCTAACTTGGAGTAGTCGGCAATTCTGAAATAGGGCTGCCAATTTGATGACCTCTTTTGCATATGCCGACATCCTTTCGTCCCTGGCTGCAAATTCACCTGTTGACTGGTTAACAATAAGTTGTGAATCACAAAAAACTATTACCTCATCTGCTTCTACTGCTGCTGCCAGTTTTAGCCCTGCAATTAATGCTTCGTATTCCGCTTCATTGTTTGAGGCTTTGAACCCCAAACGGATGGACTGTTCTATTATTTCTCCATATGGAGATATCAGCAGTACTCCTGCCCCGCTCCTTGTCGGTTCGAACTTCCATCGATGAATAGTCTGAATGAGTCACCGATGTAGATATTGCAGGGTCTGAGCTTTTCCTTCCTTTGCTCTTTTGCCTTTGGCTGGGATTCTCCTTGCTTGCTGGGACAATGCTCATCCTGGCTCAACGGAGCCCGATGTTCGATAGTTTCGGGGGTGAATTCTGCCACGAAGTTGGCCAAAACTTGGCCTTTAACTTCTGTTCTCGGCCTGAACTCCAGGTCATACTGACCTAGGGCTACGGCCCATCTTGCTATCCTTCCTGTTAAGTCTCCTTGCTGCAACAAGGACTTTAGTGGATGCTCTGTTAAGACCACAATCTTGTGTGCCTGAAAGTAATGGTTCAACTTCTTTGAAGCCATTACTAAGGCTAGCATTAATTTCTCTAGTGGTAGATACCTTGTTTCTGCATCGGCCAAGGTCTTACTTACACAATAAATAACTTTTTGCTCCCCTTTTTCTTCTCGGATTAGTACTGCACTGACTGCGTATTCTGAAACTGCCAAGTATAAAAACAGTTCTTCCTTTGGTTCTGGATTGGAAAGAACCGGAGTTGTGTTCAAGTACTTCTTTAGGTTGGTTAAAGCGGCTTCGCATTCTTCTGTCCACAGAAAGTCTGTGGCTTTTTTTACCAAGTTGAAGAAGGGTTTGCATTTATCTGAGCTTCTGCTGATGAATCTGTTTAGGGCTGCAGCTCTTCCAGTAAGCATCTGAACCTGTTTTGCCGACGTTGGGCTCTTTAGCTCTAGGATGGCCTTAATTTGGTCAGGGCCGGCCTCAATGCCCTTTCTTGTTACCAGATACCCTAAAAACTTACCTGATCCAACTCCAAACGCGCACTTTGATGCGTTGAGTCGGAGCCGGTATGTCTTAAGTATATCAAAGACTTCTTTTAGGTCGGCAAGATGACCCTTAGATTCCTTGGTCTTCACGACCATGTCATCGATGTAGACTTTTTATAATCTCTCCTCTTTTCTTTTTTTCAACAGTCTTTATAATTTCAACTCTTAAAAAGAAAATAAAAAAATAAAATTTACATATTGTGATATGTCTCTTGTTAAAGGGATGGGATGACCGGTAATGGGTCGAATTGTTGAATGTTAAATTGTAACATTGTTCAAAATGGAGGAAAACACTAGCTGGTCAATCTTGGGCAGAGGAAAGCTGTCTTTGGGGCAGGCTTTGTTGAGGCTGGTAAAGTCTACACAGACCCTCCATTTGATGTTCTTCTTCTTCACCACTACTGTGTTGGACAGCCATGTCGGGTAGTGAACTTCTCGGATGGCCCTGGCCTCCAGAAGTCTGTCTACTGCTTCGACGTGCATCAACGTCGGTCTTCTGGCTTGTTGAATCACAGGTTTTGCCGACCTGTCGACATTCAGTCTGTGGCAAGTGACCTCGGGGTCAATGCCAGGCATTTCGTAAGGTGTCCAGGCGAACACCTCAATGTTGGCTCTCAAAAAATCTTCCAGTTCTCTTTCCTCTTCTTCGGCTAAGCCTGAACCGAGAAGAAATAAGCGTTCTTCGTCGTCCTCCTGGACGAGGGTTTTCTTTAGTGTCTCTTCACTCTTTTCGGTTGGCTCCTTGCCGACATCATCTAGGACCTTCATGTCCTCGTCTTCAATCTCTGCCTCTTTTGGCTCTCGAATGCTGCAAGTAGACTTCGTTGCTGCCATGGAGCAACTTTTTGCCTGCAGTTGATCTCCTCTGGCTTCTTCAATCTCATGCTCTGTGGGGAACCGTAGTAGTTGATGCAATGTCGAGGGAACTGCCCCCATTGCATGCAACCATGGTCTTCCCAAGATGATGTTATATGGCGAGGGTGTGTCAATCACCATAAATTCTGTCTTGATCTTCTTAGTACCAGCTTGTACTTCCACGCTTGCTGCGCCCAGTGCATGTCAGCGTTCTATGAAGCCGACCATAGGTTGCTGGATTGTTCTAGGTCGTCAGGATGAAGGCCTAGCTCCTTGTAACATCTGACGTACATGATGTCACAAGAGCTGCCTTGATCTATTAGGATGCGTTTTTACTTGGCATTCCCCAACCTGGAGGGATACTACCAAGGCATCATTATGTGGATGTTGGACCATCTCTAGGTCGGCTTCAATGAAGGTTATCATCGGTCCTTGGTATTCTTCAGGCCGAGGTCTTTTGTGTCCGACCTGGTTCACGTGCTGTAGGTGTTTTACTCTTTAGGTTTCTCCTCGAACGTCGTTTTCGTTCACTTTTAAGTGAATGACATTAACCACCCGTGGTCCTCCTGCTTGTGGTTGTTGTGCTGGGGGAGGCGGAGCTGCAGGTGCTTGAGGCAATCTTGCCTGTTCTTCTCTTGTCCTGGCCTCATCAACAAGGTCCCTCAGATGGCCTTGCCTTACCAAGTCTCTTCTAAGTGTGCTTTTAGGGCTCTGTAACCCTGGGTTGGGTGCCCTTCTTCATTGTGGTAAGCACAACGCCTCCCAACGTTTCTTCCCATGAATTCCTCCCCTGGTGCTCTTGCCGGTGTCCTGAAATAGGGTTGATTTCGTATTTGGTCCAGGACTTTGTGGATAGGGATTCGGAACACCGTCGTCACTGCCTGTTTACCCTTCAGTTCTGTTTCTTGTTTGGTCGGCCCGTTATTACCTCAGCCTCGCTTCGGTGAGCCGTTTCCCTTCTCCTGCTTCATCTCTTTGTTTCCTGACGTATCTTCCTCGGCTCTGGCGTACTTCTTGATTCTCGCCATGAGTTCCTCCATGCTTCTCGGCAATGTTTTTGCCAAAGACTTCCGTAGTGGGCAGTCATCTTTCAGGCCGTTCTTGAAAGACACGACCACCACTTCTTGGTTGCATTCGGGTATTTGATTGAACACCTCGTAGTACCTCTTCGCGTAGGCCCTAAGGCCTTCTTCCCTGGTGATTCTTAAAGCCATCAGGGCGTCGACCCTCAAGGGCTGTAGTTTGTTCGTCACAAACCTGGCCACAAACATCTCGGCCAGGCCTTCCCATGTCTTTACGCTTCTCTTCGGTAGTTTATGGAACCAATCGGATGCAATTTCCCCAAAGGATGAGGGGAATACTTTGCAGAGCAATGGCTCGTTCCCACTACATAATGCCATTGAGTTCAGGTATAGTCCAACATGAAAGTTGGGATCTGACTTACCATCATAAATTTGGAACCTCGGCATACTGAATCTCTTTGGTGCTTCAAATTTGTCTAGTTCCACCGAGAATGGTGTCCTCGGCTTAACTGGGGAAGTTACCTCGGCTTCAACATTCTGTTGCCTCCTCTTAAGGTAATCTCTCAAGTCTTCTTTACTCCTTCCTGGAGCTCGGCTATCTTTTGATTTCAATTTCTTCGATACGCTACTTTCGGCCTCGTGGTGGGCTCGTTTTGATCTTTCTCCATGTGTTGTGTCAAAGCAAAGTGTCTGCCCTTAAACATGGCGATGTTCTTTGGGCTCTGGATCCTTCATGTGATACATCCTTCAGGACTCTTCTCGTCTCGGTTCCTCTCGTTTGCCTTCCCTAGAAGGTCAGTGAGAGTGTCTTCCGCTCCTGGTGTGCTGAGGGACTTCGGGGATTGTTGTCCTTCCTCCCTTCTGGGCATTGGTTGCTGGCATCGGCGTGTCCTACAGCGGGTATGGTGGCTGTATGACATTATTTTGCATCATGAAGTTGACGACTGACTGTAGGTCCGCCAACTTGTTTCCCAAGTCTTTTACTTCCTCATCCCTCCGTAGGCACCTATCCCTCCATACCTGAAGGTTATCTTCGTTATAGTACTGGCCTTGGTCTGTCTTCTTTGAAGTGTTGCCCTCCTGGCCGACGTCTTTCTCTCCGTGGCCCTGGCCATGAGTTTCTGTGTTGTGGTTGTCTCCTTCAAAGTCAAGATCAATTGGTCTGCCACTCCTAGCAGGAGTGTTGCCCCCAATGTTTTCCCTCTGTCCGTCACTGGCCATCTATTCTTCTAAGTTCCCACAGACAGCGCCAAATTGTGTGGGTAATTTTCTGACCACACTGCCCGCCTATTAATCAGCTGGAGAGCACCGGCAGAATAGATGGCTTCAGCAAACCTGTAACAGAAAGAAAAGGATCCGGCGGTTGCTCTTCCACCCAGGGGCACTCCGACGATCAAGTCAGTATATCTCTCAAAGATAATCAAGTGCTAAACTCACAAGCTTGAGTATAAAACTGTGTAACTTAGACCCACGGGGGTGCCTCTCTTTTATAGTTTACTCAATCCAAGTCCTACTAGAAGCCTAACTTCTACGGACTCCAATTCAATACTGACTTTGGACTCCTCAAGAGATAAAGATAAACTCCCTAAGAGTTTTATCCTTATCTTTAGCAAAGTCTTATCTTTACTCTAGGACTCTTGTCTCTTATCCGCTTATTTCGGATTCCGATATCTTCGGAGATCACCTACACGTGGCACCTCGGCTAACACGTCGGCGTCACCATGTCACGTGTTGGTATTCAGAAAATACATCCCCACAGAGGGTTAGAGATATTGTTATGAATTTCAAATAAAAAAATTTAATACATAAAAAAATAAAATTGCATTGCAAGAAATTATAAAGGGATTTTTTTTTTAAGATCCCGAATGTTAAGATTTTATAAGATAAATGATATACAATATTTTCATAACAGTTAAGGTCTCTCAACATTTTTACAGAAAAAATTTAATTCAGAGGAATTTCACCCGACTCAAAGAAATGTTATCTGACTCAAAGAAATTTCAACCTCGACACAAAGAAATTTCAATTTTCATAGAGAAATTTCATCAAAAGATCTTAATTAAAAAAATATATATCTTAGACCTCTCCTACAATACAAAGTTGGAGATGAATGTCTCACTAATTTCTTAAATTATAAATGGTTAAAATAAAATAAAAAAAAATTGGCTTAGGCATCAAATAGTCTTGAGCCGCCGTGCTTGCCCGATTAGAGTGGTCAAATATTCTTTTCATTTTTTATTAGAAACTTACAGGGTGCATGCTAAATCTTGAATACCTACAAATACACGTAATTATTCAATAAGGTAAGATACTGTCAATAATAGTCAAACTTAAAATTTGCTTATTTTAGAGTTATGGGCGGATATGACATTATTTGGGTCCAACAATTAATTTATTATGGAGATAAAGACCTGATTAATGAAATCATTTTGTGAAGCATAAATTATTATTTTGAAGAAAATTTTTCATTTTCAACCCACTAAATCACTATAGGATCATGGTCGAAAAAGTCATCAAAAAAATGGCCTGTCACCGATGACTGGTGGTAGTGATGATATGGAAGAAGAGACAGATTAAGGGATATATGACACTAGGATAAATAACGGAATGGCACGTGGACAAATAAGTAGACAGCTAAACTGACACTTAGATATATATGTAGATAGTGGATAAGTAGAAAAATATAGGTAGAAGTAATATGATATTTTCAAATTATTTTGTTCTTTTTCCCCGAAAAGAATAGTCCATGAAGCTGTTATCCAAAAAATTTTGAAATTAGACTTATAATTCAAGGGCACTAAAAAATCCGTTCAGAATAGATTTATGTAGACCCAAAACTAATTTTTCAAATATTTGCAAAATAGTATATTAATGGATTTTTTCCAAGATCTAGCATAGGTTGCCACACAACTATGAATTGTAGTCGTTCAAACTTTTTAGATCGAACACAAGTGTTTTCGGCCTAATCTGATAATCTTAAAAATTAACAAAATAAAAAATTTGCAATAAACCATTAAATGATTCTATAAATTTGGTATCAATCACCAATATATTCACACATACATACCAACATATGTGATGTATATAACAAAACACTTGAATTAAATCAAATACTTTTCCTAGGAAGATTTGCATTCGAAAATTGAAAAACTTGAGTATGATTGCTATTGCATCCAAACGTTAAACACAAACAGGATTAGTGCCTTTTGTCCTCGTATCAGCCACAGTTAACATCAATATTTGAAAATGAAAAATGTTTAAAACTCATAAAAAATTTCTTATAGTTTGATCTATAATAATATAATATGACACTTATGAAGCATGGGTACGACAATGAATATTGATATGGATATGAATGTGGGTACGATATGGGTATGCTAATATGATAAGACCTAAAAAAAATAGAATATGGATACGGCTGGTGTACGTCAATAAATTTTATATTTTTTTTTATATAATTTATAGTTTTAGCTTCAATTTACAAATCAAAAATTCAATACCAAAACTTAAAAGGAGAAATTACAAAACTAAAAGAAAAACCATAGTTTAACAGTATCAATATCAAAGCAAAGTTTATAAGCTATTTTAATGTTATTAAATAGGTCATAAAAAATTTCTTATAGTTTGATCTATAATAATATAATATGGCACTTATGAAGCATGGGTACGACTATGAATATTGATATGGATATGAATGTGGGTACGATATGGGTATGCTAATATGATAAGACCTAAAAAAAATAGAATATGGATACGGCTGGTGTACGTCAATAAATTTTATATTTTTTTTTATATAATTTATAGTTTTAGCTTCAATTTACAAATCAAAAATTCAATACCAAAACTTAAAAGGAGAAATTACAAAACTAAAAGAAAAACCATAGTTTAACAGTATCAATATCAAAGCAAAGTTTATAAGCTATTTTAATGTTATTAAATAGGTGAAATTACAAAACAAAATTTCATTTCAAAAGTAAGCTAAAATTTTAGTTTCCACTTCCATCAATTTCACCATTGAATAATATATCTTTCATCCCTGACACATCAAGTAAATGATTTGCAATTTCAAGTAATAAGAATTCTTTAATAAATTAAACATATCTCTACCAATGTCATATAACTTAATGTACTCCTGATGTACCCATGAAGTATTAATGGAGTACCCAACTATCAAAAAATGTATAAAAATTACTCGATACGTATTTTGAATACTCGGTATGTATGCAGCCTTATCGATGCCAGTACCAGTATCTAGTAAGTACCCAGTACAAGTAGCGTAAAATTTTCGGAGTATTCATACTTCATAATATGATATATGTCAACTTTTAATTTGTCACATATTCAATTATGTAGGACTATCTCTCTTATTGCATCACTGGAAATAAATGGGTAAATTACACTTACACCTCTTGAGATTTAGATTTAATACAGATCATTGGGAAATTACACTGAACCCTTGTTATTGTAATTATTTAGATGGAATTAATGTTGGCATTAAAATGACATTATACACTCTCTCTTTTTTTACTTTGTTTTGTTTTACTTCTTCTGTTTTTTTTCCTTTTGTTTTATTTTATTTTTTTCAATATAATTTTCTCTATTTTTCTATTCAGAATTATTGCCTTTTATATAACTAGAAAGAATTTATAAAATGAGACTATTAATCATAAAAAAAAAATATAATTTTCTAAATATCAAAAAATAATATGTATTAAATTTAAATATTAGAGAATGCCGGTGTAAGTATCGAAAGAAAATTTAAAAGTCACTGTTCGTTGACAATTCAACTAGTGAAATATATAATCAGTAGAGTGCTCAGAGAATCACACATCTCAACATGTCACATCTCAACTCCATTGTCGCTATATATTTGCTTTATCTCCAACTTGAATGGTTGGTAAAATACTCACAGCTTGTTTGTATGGAGAGTGATTTGGACACAAAATAATAATTAAAAAAAAAAATTGAACTCTTAATCTTAATAGCTTGGTTCTGTATCTACTTTAGAGTTCTCAAAAGTATTTTTCTAAATTTTTAATTCATCATTTTTTTTGGAAAAATTGGCTTAAGGTCCCCCTCTACTTTTGATAGGAGGAGAGGTCCAAAATAATATGTTTTGATGGCTAAGGTCCCTCAAATTTATTTTAGGTTGTAAAGTACTTAAATTATCCTTCCTTTATAACATAAATTTGTTTGAATATTATATTGTTGACTTAACTGATAGATTTTGGAAACCGAATTTGCAGTGGAGATTTCGTCGGAGATTTCAGTGGAGATTTCATAGTGGAGATTTCGTCAGAGATTTCAGTGGGGTTGACGAGAAAGATTGCTACGATCATGTAGATTTCATTGCAGATTGCGTCGGAGATTTCAGTGGTGTTACAGTGTGTTGATCGCGTAGATTTTCAATGGAGTTGAATCGGGTTTGTTTTCGATGGAGATACCACATGCATTTTGATTTTTGTTTTGAATTTTTGTTTAGAGAGAAGCCAGCTTGATAGAGTTGATTTTTATTTTTGGAATTAGTTTTTTATTATTTGTTTTTTAATCAATTTCAAAGAGTGTTAACAGTGTGTCGATCGCGTAGGTTTTTGAGTGGAGTTGAATCAGGTTTGTTTTCAATTTAGATTCCACATGGATTTTGATTTTTGTTTTGAATTTTTGTTTTGAGAGAGGTCAACTTGATAGAGTTGATTTTTATATTTGGAATTAATTAATTTTTCATTCTTTGTTTTTTGATCAATTTCAAATAGTGTTGACAGTGTAGGTGATTTTGATGTTTAGAGTTCATTTTTCGTGCTCTGTTTTTTATCAACATGTTGATCAATGATAAGTTTTGTTATATGTTTTTTCAAACCAGAGAAATTTCATTTTCTGCACTTTTGTTTGTGTAGTCCAGAGGAAATTATAAGTGCATATGGACATATTATGAGAAGTTTCTAATGCAGATAGAATATGAGAAAGTGAATGTAAGTTCATAAATTTCTCTGGACTTGTATTTGTAGTTCAGAGAATTGTAAGTTTGTTACTCACTTTGAGTTTGTAGTTCAAAGAAAATTATATGTTTGTAGAAGATGAATAGAAGTTTTTGTTTCTCTAAGCAAAAGTTATTTTTTGTGTTTTTTTTTTCAGTTTAGATGGACAATGCAGTGTTTTTTGTTATCTTAAAGGTGTATATAAGTTTGTAAATTTCTCTGGATTTTTCTATGAGTGTAAATCTTAAAGGTGTATATAAGTTTGTAAATTTCTCTGGATTTTTCTATGAGTGTAATATTACAGAATGACGCATAGAAAATTGTTAGGTTGTAGTGAGGTGAAAATCATAGAGAAGCCTATAATTTCATAACAGATATTCTGTGTGATTTTTTTCTATGATTGTGTTTAATAGTTAGCAGTAAATTTCTCTGTGATTCATTAAGTTTCTGTGATTTTGTTTTTTATCATCTTGAATATCAGTTTGTAGATGTCTTTGGAGTTTTATTTTAAGTTCAGAGAAAATTATAATTTTTAGAAATTTCTCTGGACTTTTATGTTGTTCTTGTGAAGTGTTTCTGTGATTTTTTTTGTTGTTTTTTGTTTCAGTTTCAATGGACAGTGCAGTGTTGTTGCTGTGCAAATATGGGAATGATACTATTGTCATTAATGTTTCATGCGAATTGAATTTTGAGGAATTGGTTGGCATTTTGTGTAAAACATGGGAGAATTTGAAACCTAAGACTATGTGTATTTCATATTCTATTTTGGGCCATCCGAATTGTATGATTCGAAATAATATTGATTTTTTGAATATGTTGAGGTTTGTTTGTGCACTCGGTGTTGATATAGTTGATGTTTCAGTTACTACATGTAGTACTTCTGATGAAGAGGATGAAGTGGGGTCTAATTGGATAGATGTTGTGGATAGTGAGTGTGATAGGCTGGTGGATATTGAAAGGAATTCACTCTCTAAGTTTTGTTCTTACCAAGAAAAGATGTTATTGTCGGCTAGTTGGTGGAATAATATTACGAGTGTTGGACAAAAGTTTGAGGGTGGTGTGGTTGAGTTCCGTACTTTTTTATGCAAGTATGCTATTGAGGTTGGTTTTCAGTTTACGTATGTTAAAAATTACAAGCTGAGGGTTACGGCAGAATGTGCATATAAGAAATCAAGGGGATGTATGTGGCGTGTACATGTTTCAGGTGAAAAAACAAATGAGTTCTTTTACATAAGAACTTTGAACAATGAACATACGTGTGGTGTGGCGGTTCGTACTAGTAAACATGCTAGGATGACTTCTAGCTTAGCTTCTGGGCTGATACTTGAAGAGGTAAGTGCAAAATCTTTAACTCGTCTAGTGGATGTTGTCAAAGAAATGAAAGACAAGTATGGGGTCTCAATCAGTTATAACTGTGGTTGGTTGGGTGTTGAAAAAGCAAAATGTAGTACATATGGGGATTCTTGTTCGTCATTTGATCAATTACGGTGGTATTTTGATGAGGCATTGAAGAACAATCCAGGTAGTCGTTTTGAGTTAGATTTTGAATAACAAGCGTTTCAAAAGAGTGTTTGTGGCTTTTCATGCATGCATTGCTGGTTTCAAATATTGTCGGTCATTGCTTTTTCTTGATGGAACATTTTTGAAAGGACGATACAAAGGAGTTATGCTTGCTGCAACGGGGGAAAGATGGGAATGAAGGTAATTGTAAATATATCTAATTTTATCTACGTATGTGAATTTTCTATACATATAGGAATTGAGTGAATATGAATTTTCTCTAGTTTTTGCCACTGTGTGAATTTTCACTGAATTTTGGTCAGTGTATGAATTTTCTCTAGATGTTGTCATTGTGTGAATTGTATCTGTAGGTGGTCACTAAGTGAATTTTCTCTGGATGTTGCCAATGTGTGAATTTTCTCTGGAGTTGGGCACTAAGTGAATTTTCTCTGGATGTTGGCAGTGTCAAACTTCTCTGGTTGTTTATTGTTCTATTTTTCTCTGCATGTGTATATCTAATATGCTTGTTCCTATTTGTTTTGTAGGTTTTTTTACTGTAACTTTTGCTGTTGTTGATGCTGAGAATAAAGACAATTGGTGTTGATTTCTTGAACATTTATGTGGAGTATTGGGATCAAAAAGGGTGATAAGTTTCATATCAGATCGACATTGTGGTATTATAGACGGAATTGCTAGGTTTTTCCCTAACTGCTTTCATGGATTTTGTCTGGAACATCTGAAGAGAAATTTGAAGGATAAGTTGTCATGTGGAAACACAAATTTGGTTAGGGAGACGATTGTGTCGAAGTTTTCAGAATGTGCAACAAACGCATCATTTCATTTCAAGTTAAATGAATTAAAAAGTGAGGGAGGAGACATTGTGAGTGTTTTCTTGAGAAGTTTACCATATGAAAATTGGAGTGATGCATATTTTGCGGGGAAACGTTATGGTGAGATGTATTCAAATGTTGCTGAGTCAGTTTTAATGGACAGTGCAGTGTTGTTGCTGTGCAAATATGGGAATGATACTATTGTCATTAATGTTTCATGCGAATTGAATTTTGAGGAATTGGTTGGCATTTTGTGTAAAACATGGGAGAATTTGAAACCTGAGACTATGTGTATTTCATATTCTATTTTGGGCCATCCGAATTGTATGGTTCGAAATAATATTGATTTTCTAAATATGTTGAGGGTTGTTTGTGCACGCGGTGTTGATATAGTTGATGTTTCAGTTAGTAGATGTAGTACTTCTGATGAAGAGGATGAAGTGGGGTCTAATTGGGTAGATGTTGTAGATGGTGAGTGTGATAGGCTGGTGGATATTAAAAGGAATTCACTCTCTAAGTATTGTTCTCACCAAGAAAAGGTGTTATTGTCGACTAGTTGGCGGAATAATATTACGAGTGTTGGACAAAAGTTTCGTTTTTGATTGGCCCAGTTCCAACTGTTGAAAAACCTGTGTGTAGTATTGAAGATGCTATGATTTTACCTCCATTGAGCAAGAGACCTGCTGGGAGGCCGAAGAAAAACAGAATTGCTTCTATTGGAGAGTTTAAAAGGGTGATTAAGTGTAGTCGTTGTGAGAGTATTGGTCACCATAATAAGAAGACATGCAAGGAACCTTTGTTAAATAGTTGAGGATTATACATTTTATTGATTGAATAATACATTTGATGATTACTTTGTGTATTTTGTGTTTGTGAAATGTATTTTTTAGACAGTGTATATAATAATATCAACCAAATTCATCCAGAGAAATTTTCCAATATCAGTTAAAATGTGCATTGTGTTTGTTGATATATAGTATAGGCAGTGGGTTTGTAATACCTGTCAAATTCATCCAGAGAAATTTTCTTATGGCAGAGAAAATTCTGTGTATTGTGTTTTGAAGCTTCATATTCATCCACATAAATTTGACAAAGGCAGACTAAAGTAATGTGTGGATTGTGTTTTTTGAATTTGATAATTGTTTTGTACTAATACAATACATTAGAGATTGAATGATCATATAGGCACCTTCTTTGGCGAGATATGAGTTAAATTTCTCTGTGAATTTCTGGTAGATTCATACCAGTCATTTCAAGAAATGTGCACACCAGACAGAGCATACAAAAAATTATTGTATAACCAAGAAACAAAATTAAGCTCTTTTGAAATTTCTCTGAGTTGAGAATTTCTTTGGACCAGGGAAGAATTTCTCTGGACTCACTTCAACTCAGAAATTTGTGTCAAAGCCAGAGAAATTTTCCTCACCAACACGGAGAAATTCCTCCTCTCCAAACACTCAACCCAGAGAAATTCATAACTCAGAAATTCCATTTTCTGTCACCATTTGAATCCGTCAATTTCATCCAGAGAAATTTTCCACCATCAGAGAAAACTATCTGGGCATTGTGTTTTGAAATTCATGCAATGAAATTTTCCAGTGGCAGATAAAATTACTGTGCGCTTTGTGTTTTGTTGAGTTTGATGATTGTTTTGTACCAACACAAAGTATTACAGATTACATGATCATATAGGCATCCCCTTGGGACGATACAAGTTAAATTTCTCTGTGAATTTCTGGTAGTTCATACCAGAAAAATTTCTGTAGACAATTTTCTCTGATAGACAATTTTCTCTGTGAATGACAATAAAAAAAATATATATATATATTTAACCATCGATAGGTATGAAATTCACATTAGTCGAAATAAAAAAAAATGAAATTTAGATTAGTCAAGAAAGGATATATACATATATGTCAAGCATCATCATTCCTTCAATGTATCAACAAAAAACTGAATGGTTAATACTGTATGGATATATACATATATGTGGGACAATTTTCTCTGTGTGGATATGTGCATTGTCTTCCTTTCACTAGTTTCACTATTAGATTTGTGGTTCTTCTGGAGGTATTTTAATTGGTTCAGTCCATGACCGGCCAACTTCGGTCACAAATCTCTCTATGAGTTCTGCCTTCATCAATCTTATCTCTTGTGTGGACAATTTGGAGCTGATAGGTTCATGCTTGCTATATTGTTTCATTATATAGCAGACAAAGAGGACACAATCCAGACTGCATACAAATTATAGGTATGGTTAGTTTTAAGAAACATGCAAATCAGATTATCTTATTTATAGATGTATGAAACTTACGAATCACTTTCTTGTTGTGGAGCACTGTTGACATACTCAAAGTCGTAACTTGTGTTTTGTGAGTTTATTAATTTGAAAGAGGGTTGTGATTGAGCGTCTCTTTCAAGGCAAGCTTTCAAAAAATTCTCCACGTAATCTTGCTGCAAAAAAAATAATTTTTAAATAACAGAGAAATTTACGGACAAATCAATGGGATTCTATGAAAATTATCATCACATAAAGCTGATGATGGATCAGAGAAATTTGCACTCGCTACCAATTCTTTTGCATCTTTGACATATTTGTCTTCTACATCATCCCTCATTGGCCTTAGTGAGTTGTAGAACCTCCATAAATTGTCTTGTTTGTCAAGGACAAGCAAGGTCCAGTGATTTCTATGTGTGGACTTCTCATTACCTCCAGTATTTATTGGGAAATGGAGGAACCTGTAGTTCCTCCATGCTGTTTCAATATGCTTGTCAAATAAGGACACTCGAAAAGTTTGATTTTCTGTCATATTGATGAAATTCTGTGTTCAGAGAAAATCAAAAAATGATTTTGTTATGACTAGTGACACAATTGGCTTTAAGAAGTATATTAACAAGAGAAAGTAGTTAGTAAATTCGAGAGAAAATCAAATAAAATAGTAGTAACATACTAAGCTCATGGATGTGAAAAAAAATGAGGTTGGTTGTTATCTTTCTCTTATTTGGTCAGCCAGAAGGATCTCTCCATAGCCATCAATGACCTAAAAAATATGATTTATAATTGTAATATTGGTTTATAAAGGCTGATGGAACATTACAGAGAAATTTTGATGAAAGGGAAAGACTTACATTGTTGGCAATTTCTTTTTGCTTTATTAGGTTTCCAATGTCTTCAAACGTAATGAGATTCAACTCACTTGTCCAAATTAAAGCCCTACAAGATGACAAAAAAGGGATTGAATTGTTGTTAATGCAACATAAGTTTGTAATTTGTTGTTTGTTATCTTCTATTTTGTTTGTTGTACTTACTCAAGCCCAGACACATTTGATATGTGCTGCAAGATGTCTTTTATATGATCTTTTATCAATCTTGAAATTGGAAGAGTTTGTGGAAAGACCCAAGATTTTCTGGTGTTTATAGGTTGAGGCAAAACGTATGCATCAGCATCAAGCACTTCTTTGTCCTTCGTGCTTTGCTCAGCTTGCTTTGCAGCTTGTTTTGAAGCTCTAGTCACTTTCGCAACTTTGGGATATTGGAATTTTGGATCATGCTGCTTTTCCTTCTTTTCTTTTGCCTTTAAATTTTTTATCATTGACGTCGGATCTTTTTTGACTGTAGACAGTGAAAATATTAGGAAAAGTGAAAATTTTCTAATGTAACAGATGATATTTCAATATGTAAATTTATTTGATTCAATATTTTGCAGTTACCATAGACTTTTGTCTTTTGTTTCGGTTGTTCTTTGTGTGCCATTTGTTCTTGTTGGGTTGTTGGTTGTTGTTCCACTTGTATTCCAACTATACACAGTGAAAATCAAACAAGCCCCAAAAATGGAATAAGAAAATATACAGAGAAAATGAAATGAGCAGTAGAAATATAACTAATGTGTTCAGAGAAATATAACTTCCAGAGAAAATTATCAATGACAGAGAAAATTATAATAAATAGAAATTTCTCTGAGTTATGTTGACACAAGGACATAACTTTTTGTGGCTCAAGATTTACACTGACCTTGTGATTGAAGTTGTGTTGGTGTTCGGTACGGTTGTGTTGCTAGTTGGACGGATAGTTCTTGAACTTGTTCATGCAATTTAGCATTTTCAGTTTTAAGCTCTGAATTTGAACACCTCAACTGTTGAATTGTTTTTGTATCGTCTTCTTTTTCAACCTCCAACATCCTTAGTTTCATTTGGATTGTGCTTTCTTTTTCTTGAAGTTCTGAGTTAAGTGATGTCAGGATTCTTATTGAAATATCCTTTTCAGCAAGTAATTCAATCCAATTTCTGTCTTCTTCTTTTTTAGATTGAGAAAGTGCCTTCAGTCTTTGACGTAAATTAGCAATTTGGGCATCCTTTGATTCTTCAAATTCTTCAGGCTGATCCAT
Source organism: Camellia sinensis (assembly GCF_004153795.1). Taxonomy (NCBI): domain Eukaryota; kingdom Viridiplantae; phylum Streptophyta; class Magnoliopsida; order Ericales; family Theaceae; genus Camellia; species Camellia sinensis. The sequence continues at coordinate 363,140 of NW_021026622.1, forward strand.
TGTTGAGCCACAAATGCTATCACGTTGTTGGTCCATCGGCTCATTATTTTCTTCTTCATCACTTTCATCCTTGTTTTTTTCTTGCTGTTCATCTTCTTTTTCATCTTCTTGTTCACTGTCTTCTTCTTTCTGTTCATTTTGTTCTTTGTCTTCTGCTTCTATTTCTTCACTTTCTTCTCTGGTTTCTTCTTCTCCGCTGCTTGCTTGATGTTCTTGTCCATTGCTGGCTTCGTATTCTTCTATGTTGCCTTCTGCTTGTTCATTCCCTCCATCTTCAGGTGGATCTTGTAATGTCTCCTTGAATTTGACAATTGCCTTTTTTGATTCTTTCTTCGTCTTTTTGCCAAGACAGAACTCCTCTGATGGGTTTTTGACTAGCTGCTTGTTATCTATCTGTAACAGGACACTCTTTTATTAGAGAAATGTTACAAAATTCACTGAGAGAAAAAATTCAAATAAGAAAAATAAAATTCATCTAAATGATACTAATGGGAAGCAAACTTCAGAGAAAATTGTATGGGCCAGAGAAAATTAGAGACACAGAGTTGATTTTATAAGGCAGAGAAAATTATGAAACAAGCAACATAATTTAGATATCAAAGAAAATCAGTCAAGGCATATAAGTTAATGTTTTACTACAATTGTGTCAGAGAAATTTGGATTCCAGAGAAAATTCATTAGAAGGGTAGAAATAAACAGTGTTTATCAAAGATGCAAGGCACATAAGTTATGGGCAGAGAAAATTACACACAAGGAGATAAAATTTGATGGGCCAGAGAAAATTATGAAACAACCAACATAATTAAGATATTAGAGAAAATCAATCAGGGCATATAAGTTAATGTGTTACAATTGTGGTCAGAGAAATTTGGATGGCAGAGAAAATTGATTACAATGGCAGAAATAAACTAGTGGTAACTGTTACAATTGTGGTCAGAGAAATTTGGATGGCAGAGAAAATTGATTACAATGGCAGAAATAGACCAGTGGTAAGCAAAGAAGGAAACATAAATTGATAGTTCAGAGAAAATTGATCTTAATCAATCAATGCATAAGGAGGGAAACAAAGCAGTAGTCAGAGAAATTTTTGGAATTTCACTGAGATTTTAGTAGCAATAGGAATCTAACCTGCCGTGGTGCAAGAGAGTGGACTGGTGTCTTCTGCAGCTGTTTCGTCAAGGTTTGCAGGTTCCACTTGGCACATCTTGGGAAGTCAGCTGTGTTACTGTTTTTCCGAGTCAATGATAGTTGCATGTTCACATAGCCAATACTGTGATGAAAATTAAAGTAAATATAATTTTTTAAACGCACAAATTTGTAAGTATGATAACTGCAAATTTGAATGGATATTATACTTACCAGCAATGCAATGACACACCCCGTAACTTTTTCTGGAGTTTTATGCAATGCCATGATAGAATTAATCAATGTTGATGTGATTGCTTCCGGTCAATCATACTGTTTCATTGATTCAAGAGGTTTCACATACTTTATAAAAACCCAACCTGTTGAATTTCTACTTGTTACAAAAAATAGGGTGAGACACAAGTACAATGTAACAATGATTGCTACATCTTTGAAGTCAATTGGTTGCTTGCCTTTCATTGCTTTGACCAAGGCATTTTTAAGAACAGGACCAGTGAGCCTTGTGTCCTTTTGGAATCTTCTCCTGAGGAATGCAGATTTTGGCTTTTTAGAGTATCTTAATGACATGGCTCCTTTACCTCCTTCCAAACCAAAAATCAAGGTCATGTCATTGGTTGTAAAGGTCAGGTTCTTCTTACCAACTGTGAATGCTTTTGTTTTTTCATTGTAACATTGGATTATGGCAACTACATCATCATCGGATTTCCTGGATTTCTTTGGATCCATCTTTCTAGTGGTTAGAGCTTGGATCAAATACCAGAATGGGGTCTTTTGAAGCTCTAGAAGTTGTTTTGAATTGAATTTAAGTGTTTGAAAAAAGGAGATGACAGATGAGAGGTTGGATCGGAATTGAATGCTGTAGTGAGCTCTCTTTCTGTGGAGTTTAACAGGTTTTTTCCCCCTTGAGCTTGAGTCTTTTGAAGTTGGGGTACTCATCTGGATGCTAGTTGCTTCAACAGCTTGGACTTGTGTGTTTTGGTGAGGAGTTTGTGGTGTTTTGCTACTGGTTTTTGATTTTCGATGATAAGAAGACTGAGAGAGTTGTTCTTTCTTGCTTGGTGTTTCTAGTGTTTTGCTGCTGGTTTTTGATCTTAGTCCATAAGAAGACTGAGAGAGTTTCTGTTTTTTGCTTGGTGTTTCCGGTGTTTCGCTGTTTTTACGTTTTGTCATTTCCTAGACAATGATTAAAACATAAAGATGTCAACATTAAATCCCAGAGAAAATTGGACATGTCAGAGAAAATTGCAAATAAGGGAGAAAATTGGAGATGCCAGAGAAAATTACAGATAAGGAAAAATTACAGAAAATTGGACATGCCAGAGAAAATTGGACATTAAAACTTAAATGTCAGAGAAAATCAACATAGCATCATAAACATGGGAGAGAAATTTTCAATAATTGTTAAAATTACATATAGAAGTAAACATATCAGAGAAAATGAATGATAGAAAAAAGTAAACATGGCAAGCGAAAGAAAATTTCCATTCCACAATTAGCAAGATAAAATAAACAAAGTAATGTAAACATGCCACTGAGAATTATACCATATTAAAACCAAGAATTGAACAAAATAAACATACCAGAGAAAAATACACATTCCGGAGAAAATTACACATTCTTGAGGAAATTTCCATTCTAGAGAAAATTTCAATTCATTATATTAAAATGCAAGAGAAATTTACATACACAACCAGAGAAAATTAACCATGATAGAGACACTCAAGGGAGAAAAGTGGTGTGATGTGGTTAGAGAAAATTATAAATAACAGAGAAACTTAGACAGGGGCAACAGAGTAATAGACATTGCAGAGAAAAATACATATTCCAGAGAAATTTACAAAGCAGAGAAATTCATAGACAAAATCACAGAAACATGTACAAGAATAAGATCAAAATTTAGAGAAATAATTTTTTCTCAAAATACACATGGCAGAGAAAATTCAAAGAAGAAACATTCATTCTAGTCCATAATATTAAAATTCCAGAGAAAATTAAAAATGATAGAGACACACAAGGGAGGGAAGTGATGTGTTGTGGTCAGAGAAAATTATAAATACCAGAGAAACTTAGACAGAGGCAAGAGAGTAATAGACATTCCAGAGGAAGATAGACATTCGAATTAAAAATACATGTTACAGAGAAATTTACAGAGCAGGGAAATTTATAGACAAAATTACAGAAACATGTTCAAGAATAAGATAAAAACACAGAAAATTGTTTTTGTGAAAATAAACATGCCAGAGAAAATTGAAAGAAGAAACATACATCAAACAAAAATCAGAGAAATTCAAATGCCAGAGAAATTCATAGATAAAATCACACGAACATGTTCAAGAATAAGTTCAAAACACACAGAAATAACTTTTTCCAAATTCAGGTAGCTTTTTATTACGAAATTGAAACCCTAATTTATGGAAGGTTAATATAAAATGCTATTAACTGTGTTTCCAGAGAAAATCTAGTTGTATTATAGAAAAACTAACCAGAGTTAGGATGAAACTTGAATGACGAGCTGATATGGCCCGAGATGAAGATGCGACGTGACGAAAATGGACTGAGATGATGATGAGCAGTGAAAACGAAGCTTTAACCTAGGTCAAAGAAATTTGTGAGGAAGGAATGGGAATGATTTTTGGAGAAGATAACGAAGCTCTGATGTCGATGGTGCAGATGATGTTGAAACCCTAATTCTGTTGTTCTCCTGTTCGTGAAGATGCTGGATGTTTGGAATGGAACTCAGACGTCGGAATGAGTTTCGTTTCTGTGTTGATTTTGGCAAGGGTATTTTGGTCCACAAAATAATTAAAAACGCACGCCAAGTTGTTCAGGGACTTGATGCATCACTATTTTTTTGGGTGTCCTTTATGCTCTAAATTGTTATTATTAGGGACCTTAAAGAAAATCTCCCTTTTTTTTTTTTTAGCAAATTTTTTTAATATTTTTATTAAATTATTATTTTTTATTTTTTAAATCCATTTAATTTAGATACACTTAAAACTTATAAAATTTCTACAAAAGCCTTTAAAAAAATTCACTGGATACAACAAAATATGAAAATGTATTGATTTTTTTTTTTAATTTTTAATTTTTGTATTCAATGAGTTTTTAAATTTTTGAAGAAAATTTATACTTTTTAAATGTATTAAATGAATTTAAAAACTAAAAAAGTTGATTAAAATATTAAAAATTCACTAAAAAAATTACATATTGCAAACTCATAAAACTATTTTTGAAAATTCAAAATCAAACATATTTTTAAAGAGAAAAAAAAAGAAAAAGAAAAAGAAAAAGAAAAAGAAAAAGGAGAATAGAAAAGTGATTGTGAAAAACTACGTTATCTTAAAACTCAAATTTTTTTTTTTGAATCAGTTTGACAGTGGAGACATTGAGAAAAGAAAAAAAGAAAAAAAGAGTAACGGGGATGCTTGTAAACCTTTTGTGGTACCAAAATTATTCATCTAGGTATTAAATAAGTATAAATATTAAAGATTGTTTTAGTAATATAACATGTGATTGCTTTTTTTTTATTTTATGTAGTCACATTTCAAACAAGATTAAAGATTTTTATTTTTGTTATGAGAATATTTACAAATATCAACGTAATTACATCAAAATAAATAAATAATTATATTAAAAAGTCAAACAGGACAAAATTTTATTTTTGATCAGCAAGTTAAACAAAACAAATTATAAGCTAAAAAATAACAATCACTACAAGAAAAGAAATTACAGAACCTGCTGTATATCACAACACTATTGTTGTGCACGCATTAACGCGTATTTTGGTTCTTATTTTGATTATATTTTTTCTTTTCTCTCTAACTTAGTGAGAGAACACATATTTTTTTTTCAAAAAAAAAAATCTCTATAAATTATTTCTATTATTTTCTATTTAAATTTTTAAATAGACTGTAGGATTGGATAATTTATCAAATGTTCAAAGTGATTTTTTTTTTTTTGGCTATCCAAAACTTATCCAATTGGGGGTCCATATGTACCATCAACATCCACGAAATTGGAAGTATGTGCAGAAATCTGAAATCATTACAACATGTGTTGGGACATTCCACCTAACACAACATAAATAAATAAAGGAAAATGAATTGTGGCCCTAAAAACAGTGGCTTTAATGGCCTTAATTTCCTTTTCTGGATAAGTTTGTTTTTTTTTTCTTTTTTTTTTTTTGCCTTGTTTTTTTTTTTGTTGCCTTATATGGAAATTTAGGGGCATTCGGGCCCCTAAATTTCGAGCTACCAGCTAAAACCGATAAATAAATATTTGTAATCATCAACATTTAGGGTTATTTTAGAAAAATAGTTAAAAATTAATTTTTTAATTTTTTTTGACATTTTTTTTAAAAAATATATAAAAAATATAAAAAATAATGTGACCTAAAATAAATTAAAAATAAAAAAATGACTTTCAACCATATTCTCAAACTAATCCTTATATGATATTGAAGCTTTGCCTCTCTGATTAATCATATTTGGCTATGCTACAACTACGGACAAGGAGAAAAACTCCAAAATCAACCTTGCGCGGATATTGCCCAATGATTACTCTGCTACGCAAAAGTCAAGGTGTGTACTAAAAAATAGGATAAATTATAAACACATTTTTTAAAATTTATTTAAATTATAAATTATTTTTTGTAATTTTAAAAATTACATTATATCTCTTAAGATTTTTAATTTCATATCAAATAGATCCTTTTATTAATGAAATATCAAGTTAATTAATAATTTTTAATAATGTTAAAATTTTATTTCAATTAGTAGTTCAGATAATTTTACTTTTTCAATTAATTCTGATAAATAAAAAATTTTGACAGGGAAGTGTTTGTAATTTTTCAAATCACAGGAGGCAATTTGTATTTTAGACAATTCTCAAAGAGTGTATTTGTAATTTATCCTAAAAAATATATTTAATTTTGATACATTATTAATAAAAAGAAAATTTCTTACGTAATGAAAAAGAATTTATGCTTAAGGGGAGTCAAGATGTGCGCCTAAAAAAATATTTAATTTTGGTATATTATTAATAAAAGATAATTTCTTACGTAATGAAAAAAAAATATGGACAAAAATAAATAAATCTAACAAGTAATTTTTATTTTTTAAATTCACTTCTAAAGGTTTAAATTATTAACAAAATCATTTTATTGGTTGACAATGTCTAATATATATAAATTATATATGTTTCTTCAATTTTTTATAACAAAAAACAAAAACAGGTGGCATGCACTTCTTCTATTAAAAAAAAAAATAATAATTAAAATTATATTGATGCTATTAAGCAGCGTGGGAAGTAGTGGAAAATCAACTCATTATATATTGCAAAAAACTCATAAAATAAAAAGTTAATAAAATAATTTTCAAAACATTAAGAGGCAATCTTGAGCATCGTTTGGAAATATGTTATTTTAGTAATTTTTTGATTTTTTAGCTAAAATATGAGATAAAAAAATTATATATTTAGAATATTTTTTTAATTTTTTACGAAAATATATGTAAAAAGTAGAGAAAAAGAAATTTTTTAACCTTTTGTATAAGTTATAAATTTTTTAATTTTTTTAATAATTTTTTAACTTTTAGACCTAAACTATTACTTTTCAAAGGAAACCTTAATATATATCTTAAAAATATCATACATATAGAGGTATTAGTGGCATTCCCATTCCTCGTAGTTACGCCACTGCTGGTACGCGCCTTAAATTTAGAGTTTTTAGATTATGTTTTTTTGGATAAATTATTATAGGTCAGAACAGTTAAACTTAATTTTCATCAAATTCTATTAAAAATAAGTACTAATAAAATTATAAATTAAAAATAATTTTTTATGATCTTTTTTACATGTCCCTGAGGAGTGACAATTAATGACGTTTTTTATCACGATTTTTATAAATTGTCAATAAAACATATAATTATTGACATTTTTCTTTGATAAACTTTTCAAACTACCACTGAAAGTTGAAATTAGTAACTTGTTTTAGACAATTTTGTTGCTAAAGTTTATAGTTTTGACTTTTTTGTGACAAAAATTTTAAATTGTCACTGAAAATAAACAATTAGTGACTTTTTTTGATAGTGTTTGATGAAAAAGGTCATTAATTATCATAGGACTTATTGGACAATAAATCAACCTATTAGGATTTGCACAAATTTTTTTTTTTTGGTTTAGAGAGATTGATTAATAAGTCTTATATTTTGAATTTGTGATTCATATAGTCTCATATTTTTTCTTGTGATCTATTTAATCATTTTAAATGTGTAATGACTCATTTGCACACCACATTGGAGTGTTACACTTAGAAGAAATTGTAGGAGAGGGTTCAAGAAAGGAGTTGGAAAATTCGAAGATCGAATTCTCTAGAATATGATGAGAGGCTTAGATTCTTCAATAATCTCAACTTAGGAACACAACAACAAAGGTAGAGTTTTACATGTTACATTTGGAAAAAGTATAGTAAGGAGTTTTTAATTTTTTTGGAGTATCACATCATGTAATTAGGATCCTCTTCTTAGTTTCTCTCATTGTCTCCTTACTTGTGATGGTGGAGCTGCATCCTAAGATGATTAACGGTCCAGATGCCTCCCTACTTGTATTTTATTTTATTATTTTTTTAAATAGCCAGATCTAGACTGTTGTAATTAAATAATCATTTGTGTGACGTTTTCGTCACACAAAAATGTTACAAATTGTAAGTTTTGACAATAATTTATAAAAATATGACAGAAAGCCACCAATTGTCAATTTTTAAAAGCATGTAAAAAATCTGTACAAAAATTATTTTTATCGACAATTTTATCAAAATTATTTTTAATAAAACTTGATAAGAATTAAATTCAACTACTTAATAATTTATCTTATATTTTGTTTTGTTACATTGCTAATTCAATTTTAAAGTTATGTCCATCCAAATAAACATAAATGGAATAGATCGGATCACAAATAACATTTGCCCAAGTAGAAAATAAGCTCAAAAAAAGGTCCAAGACAAGCTCACATTAGAGTCAAGCCTAAGAGACTCAGAAAAGTCCAACTCAAATCAAATAATTTTCCGCTCAACTTTTGTGATAGACTCTTGGGGATTGGATCACCACGTCGAAGTGGTTCCTTTCTTGAAAGAGACAAAAGAAAACATGATGGGTCCAGAATGGATCGAAGAAACAAACGAAATGCTAATAAAGAAGGAAGTAGACCTTCCTTACCTCCCTTTGTTGAAAGTGCCAATGAAGGTACTATTGTGGCATTGTGTGTGTTTGTGTGAGTGTGTGTTTGTGTGGGGGTGGGGGGAGATTTTTGGAGGCATCCATAATTTTTGAGGCATTTCAATAACCTTATGGAAGATCATCATCCCTTATTAGAGTTTGAATCTTACATATTTAACCTGTTGAAATACATTTTATTATTCTTTTATTTTTATTATTTTATATTTTATATATATATATATATTTTTATATATTTTAGATGTTTGTACATAAATTTATATAAATAATAAATTTTAAATATTTTATATATTACATTAGATATGTTATACACTACAACAAAAAACATTTTTGGCGACGTTTTTTAGCAACAAAATTGAATTTAGCTGCCAATTGTATGTTTTTGGCGACAGTATACGTGTTGGTCGCCAAAAAATACACCATTAGCAACAAATATCTCAATTCGTCGCCAAAAATGGTTGGCAGCAATTTAATTTTGTGGGCAGGAGCGCAAAAAATTTTTGGCGACGAAATTAATATATGGCGACGAAAATGTTTGTCGCCAATTTGGATTTTTTGGCGACGGAATTAAAATCGTCGCTGAAAGGTGAATGATATTTACGGAAACATAATGATTTTCGTCGCCAATAAATTTCTTGTCAAAACGACGTCGTTTTGAATCTGTCTTTTTTATTTTTTTATTTTTTTTAATGACCGAATAAACAAGATTGACCTAAAATGAGTCTTCTTCGTCTTCTCATTCCACAACCTGAAGCGGCACAACAGAAGACAAAGATATGTCTTCTCTCTCTCTTCTTCGTCTCCCTCTCACTCTCACTCTTTCCCTCTCCCTCTCCTTCTCCCTCTCACTCTCACTCTCACACTGTCTCATCTTCCTTTCTTTCTTCTTTATCATCAATTTCATTCTCTTGTTCGGCATTGCAGAACACAACACAATCAATGGTACTGATTTTTCCCTCACACTCTCTCATCTTCCTCTTTTTCTTCTTTGTCGTCAATCTAATTTTTCGGACTGATATTCTGATTTTTCGGACTAATATTGTGATTTTCAGACTGATATTGTGATTTTCGGACCGATATACTCTAATTTTCCGACTGATTTTGGAATTGATTTTCGGGACTGGTATATTCTGAATTTCGGACTGATTTTGGAACTGATTTTGTATTTTTTGGGGACTGATATTATAATTTGGGGTATGGATCATCTGGTTTAGGAGGGTATAATAGTTTTAGGCTCTGAATCTAAATGTGTAGGAGGATAGGATTGAGAGTTGAGTTGAGTTTCCTAGTCATAGTTGAGTTTCCTTTGAACCCTGATATTATAATTTTGAGTTTCCTAGTCAGGAGGATAGGATTTAGTTGCTTAATTATTTTGCTAGCTAGGTCCAAATGAACCTTGGTAATACTTGTATGATTATATCAGTTTCTCACTTTCTCTAGCTTGTTCTGTTTGCAGATTCTCAATTTAAATAATCTCCTTTTGCTTTTTGGACCAAAGTCACTTCTACTCACTTTTCTGTCTATTAAATTTTACATGTTTCCTTATGAAGAATCTATTCCAATTATGATCCACATAGATTAGGTGAATGGCTATATTTTCTGTACTATGCAGATGGCATTTTGTGTCCTAAAACATATGCAGGCTCCTATTAACTAGTTGAGGAAGACTATTTTCTTTTTCTTTTTCTTTTTTGTTGTTAAGTTTTTCTTATTGAGGTTATGAATAAATTATACATTTCTCATGATGATTCCAAAGCTGTATGACCTCATTATTAAAGGAAATTTTGGATTTGGAGATCATTCCAAGTTTTGAAATGTGGGTTTAATTTCAAGTCACTGATGCAAATTCTTCAAGTTGGGGTTAGAGTTTGCCGTGGATTTTCAACTTTTCTTTTATGTTAGTTTTTGTGATGGACAATCTCGTTGGTCAAATATATATATATATATATATATTCGTTTTATATATGTGTTATGAGGGTTTAAATGTGAATTTAACTTGAGTTGTACACAATTGTCCAATATTTTGAATCTTGATTTGAGTAATTTTTTTTTGTCACTTCATTGTTAAAGTTGATTAATTGCTTGAGCGATTTTTAGTGTGTTTGAACAGTGAAATTGGTTCATCCAGTATTTATGTTTACATTTTGATTTTTTAAAAAACATGTTTTACCATTCAAATGGTAGATGAGCGATTGGCATATATGTGAGTACGGTCTTTAGTCGCATCGCTCGAGCAAGAGTGAGCACTCGAGCAATCTTTTCGGCTTCTTTTAGTATAAAGTGTGATATTTGTTATTTTTAGGATTTAATCTGTTCATCTTAGAGAGGAAGAAGAAATAGAGGGTATGTTTGGTTTGGTTTGGTTTTTGGAAAGTAGTTTTTAAAAATTGTTTTGGGGAGGGAGTTTAGAAATTTTTTTCATTTGTTTGGTTCTGTATTTTGAAAGTAATTTTGGAGTTTGGGAGTTTAGAATGATTTGATATTTTGTTATAATTGAGTAGATATGTGTGAGAGATAAAAAGTGATTGATTGAGAGAAAGTGATTTTGGAAAATTTACAAACCAAACAATTTTTTTTGAAATTTTTTTCTCAAAATCACTCTACAAATCCAAATCAAACATACATAAAGTTTTCTATATTTGAGTGTGTTTATATATGAGTTTTGTTGATGCATAAAAGGAGATTGATTGATCAATGAATTATCTATTGACAAACATTAAGGGTTAGTTTTATTTTTTTATTCACAAAAGAGATAGGTATTAATTAGTGGATTTCGGAAAACTTGAATCTAAAGTTTTGGTAGATTTTGAAATGATTTATCATTGTAGATTTGACATCGACGTTTCGAATTTAACATTAGGTAAAGCAATTTTGAGGTGAATATGGCGATGGATGAGGCATATCGAGTTCGGTTCAATTCTACCTTCGCTAGGTAATTAAGGGTTCTAGTGTATAATTCTTTCTTTATCTTCTTAGTAGATTATTTTGTGATTTTAATTTGTGATTTTTTTATCAGAATTGGAAGAGTCCAATTGTGATTTTTTCCATATTAAATCATTGCATCGATTTGTTGTTGATTATTTAATTAGGATTATTATTTATTATTTAAAATTAAATCATAATCACAAATTAATACCTTAGGAGTTTTTAGATTTTTTATTTTAGAATATCCCGTCACTGTGTGATGAGGAACCTAATGGTTTGGTTTGAGAATACGTTATTTTAATATTTAATTTTTTTATGAAAACATATATAAAAAAAATAGAAAAAGTGATGTGATAGTGACTCTTTAATTTTTTAATTAAAATATATAGTTGACAAATAAGACCCGAGTATGTGACTCATAATGGCTCAGTAGCAGTGAGCATCTAATTAATTACTACTTTGTCAATCCCTCAACCACTAGCCCTTTAATGTAATCATTGTGAACTACTGAAGCCGTTGCAATATTGCCGTGATAAAAGTTCTCAAGTCCTTTTCATTGGACGTGTTGGGTCAGCTAGAGGGGGTCATTGAATCAAACTACTTGACAAAGTGTTTTTTACTTTGCACATCCAACGAACCGTTTACTTAGTAATTCAAATTTCACTGAAGGGCTTCCAATGGGTTTGTTTCGTTCAATGGTTATCCCAGTTGCATTGGGACTTGAAGGTTGGATTTGTGCCTCAACCCTGATCTTGAAATCATTTAGAATGCAATAGCAGCAGTTTGGAGGACTCTGCTTGGTGAGTTTGTGGCCAAGACCGTAAGGGCGGGCGGGCCTGGGTAAGGGCTGGTTTGAGTCTATTTCCAGCCCCTTGGGACTTGGAAGTTTTGATTGTTACTTGGAGGATTCAATTAATGCCTCCTCGTGAAGCATTGGACTGCAAAATGCCATTCATGATGTATATCACATTGCTTCTCAGCTGTATCAATTAATAGGAGCACTAATAATAACATGAGTGAAGTGGTCTCGTCTTACTTTGAATAATAATTTTTATGCTACAATGGTTGGTCTCAGTTTGGGAATGGGAGTGTTGCTCGATGACGAATGTATCTGTTGTTCTTGTTGCAATGGCTTTTACAGAGGAACATATTATTTGTTAAGCTGTGTGGATTATACAATTATTCTCTTAGTTAGCTATGAAATTATGCCCACCACGCACATGTTTTAGCTAGTGATTCTTTGTTTCTTGTTGGGTATTTAACTGAATTTTTCTTGCAATATTGTTTAATCAATGAACTTTATCAGATTCAAGAATAATTTCTCAAAGACTTGGCTATTCCGAAATGGAATACAGGGGTGAGTTTGTGTGTCTCAGGGGGAGAGTACACAAGTATATTATTACCTTTCAATATGGATATAGTTTTGGGAAATGACTTGGGGTCCATACACAACAATATACATAATTTTTTATAAGCAAATATAAGCAACGCATTATATTTGTATATATTACTTAATCTCATATGATATCAATGCCTCAAAGCACTGAATGCCATTTGAATTATTACCTTCTCAGTTCAAGTCTATTGCTTTTGGACCTGAATAAAAGTCGGTTAGATATTGGATGTTCAAATCAAAGGTCTCCATTAATCCAAACCTTGTCAATTGGTCACCAGTTTTGTGTATGTGCTTGCCAGATGGTTGTTTTGCCCAATCACCATCAGAAATGGTGCTCGCACTTCTCTTCCTTCTGCTTATTTGATTGCTTGGTACACCCTTTTCCTTCGGCCTTGGATCCATATCCGTTAGTGACGGTACAACCGAATTGGCATCTCCTCCACTCTCATGCTTGGATTTCTTCTTTTTGCCCCGAGCTCTTAGATGATGTGAAGGAACTTTCCAATCCTGTGCCTCCCATTGGATTCTTTTCCGAATATTTTGAGCTCGAGCATCTAATATCTTTTTGTACCGATAACGAAGAACTCAGGCATCCATTGTCAACCATTGAAACCAACTAATATAATTCAGCTTTTGCAAGTTCCACTCCAACTGAAGAAGAATCATTTCAGTACTTGCAATGGCTTCATCCAGAAACACCACTATTACTAATATTGGTATTCCTTTTCTTTTCCTTTGTGCTTTCCTTGCCCAAGTTGGCCTCTGTTATTCTGCTAAGGTGTGGATATAGATATGATATTTTCACTCAACTTCTTCGTTTTTGTTTTTTTGTTTTTGGATTTATGTTACTGGGTCAAGCTTTGTCTTGTGCGCAGGTCTATGTGGCCTATATGGGAAGCAGAGATGGTCATGACCCAGATGAGATCTTGATGCAGAACCACCAATTCCTCACTGATTTTCATGGTGGAAGGTCCACCCAATGTTCCTTTTTTCTCTTTCTTTTCTTTTTTTTCAACTGTACACCACCATGTTTTCACACTCCTTTTTTTGTTTGTTTGTTTATGGTTTGATGTTATTGTTGTGTTCCTCTTCTTGTTCTTATTGAGGATTGTTTGGTTGTGCTGATTGAATCATTCAATTGGTGACACAGTGTTGAACAAGCTAGGCTATCTCATGTCTACAGTTATAGACATGGTTTCAGAGGCTTTGCAGCCAAGTTGACAGAGGACCAAGCTTCTGAAATTGCCAGTATGTCAATACAATAGTGGTATTTACTATTATCTTTACCATTTCTCATCATAATTGATTGATTTATATCCATGGCTTTGAAAAATCAATGTCATGGTTTTAAAAATTGAAACACAGAAGAAGTGGTTGGATCATACTATGAGTCTCCCTAGTTGTGATTGGATCTCCGGTTAGAAAATTAGAAGGAAAATTGTAAAACACAAGACTTAAAAGGCCCGTTCGGGGGCCGAAATTGCGAAATGACCACCGGAACCACCAAAGCTTGGCATGGACGGATTTTTCATGCCTAAATAGACTTGTAGGAACAAACGGGACCTCGACTGGATTTCCGGTTAAAAAATTAGAAGGAAAATTGTAAAACACAAGACTTAAAAGGCCTGTTCGGGGGCCGAAATTTTGAAATGACTACCGAAACCACCGAAACATGGCATGGACAGCTTGTTCAAGCCTAAGTAGACTTGTAGGAACAAACATGACCTCAATTGGATTTCCGGTTAGAAAATTAGAAGAAAAAATGTAAAACACAAGACTTAAAAGGCCCGTTCGGGGGCCAAAATTGCAAAATGACCACTAAAACCACCGAAACTTGGCACGGGTAGCTTGTTCAAGCCTAAATAGAGTTGTATGAGCAAACAGCACCCGATTGGACTTCCCGTTAGAAAATTAAAATCAAAATTGTGAGGTTCATATCGAGTTTTTTTTTTTGTCAATCTAACATTGTTTTTTCTTTTTTCATGTGACAGATTGGCAATGGTGGAAAATAGTTTGGGCTGCATCAGAAGATTTGATTTTGTGTTTTTGGAAATATTTTGACATAGGATTTTGGTAAATGATTTATGGATTAAATGTTTAGCATCAAAATATTTGGTGTTGTGTTTTTGAAAATATTTTGACATAGGATTTGGTAATGTATTTATGGGTTTGATGTTAATAGTTTGTCTAAATGTTCACTAACCGGAATATGACTATTAGAATATTCTTCAAAAGTAGTTTCAATCTTATCAAGTTGTTTGCCAGTAGTTTTTAAACATTGATTAGTGTAATTATTTTGTTCAATTACTTTTTTGACCTCAGATAATTCATCGCCAAAGAAGTTTGAATGGGGAGGTTGGAACTACGGATCCTTTATGTTCAATAAGATTTTTTTCTAAAGGAGGGTGACTAGCAGAAATAATAGTATTAGTAGGTGGTTGTTTTGTCACTGTTAATATATTTGGCGACAACATATTGTTTTTGTCGCTAAAAGTTAGTGGTTATTCCAAGAACTTTTAGCAACCAAAACTTACTCGTCGCTAAAAACGTGATTTTTAGCGACCAAATTAATTTTGTCATTAAATAGTACTTTTGGCGATGCATTTATTTGTCGCTAAACTACATAGTCTATCCAAATTTTAACCTTTTAGCAACAAATTTTAATTTTATAGCGACAAAATATATGATTTTTGGCGACCAATTTTGCTTGTCGCTAAATGTCTACATACGGTGAAAATTTCTGATTTCATCGCCAATACTTTTAGTGACAGGCCTTTGGCGACAAGTTGTATACTTGTCGCCGATTCTTTTGGCGATGGAATTTATACTTTTGGCGACAAATTTTTAGGTCGTCAAATGTGTTTTTTGTTGTAGTGATAAAATAAATTAAATAAAATAATAAAAAATATATATATGAGAGTGTCGGCTTTGCCGACACCCCCATTATAACGATCCCGGTTTTCCTTTTTCTTGTTTAATTGTATTCCGGACTTGGTTCCATGGATGTGTTATGGTCATATTTTCATTTCTATCCTTTACTCTTTATATTTGAGTCTTGGGTTGTGTTGGGCAGATTGGAAACAGGTTGGTTGTGTTTAGAAACCAAAGGTTGATGCCCAGATTTTGGCCTTCACGCTCGAGCGGGGTTTTTGACGCTCGAGCGGGCCTTTTGTTGTTGCTTCTCCTCTCGAGCGGGCGTTTTGACGCTCAAGCGTGATTATTCATCTCTCAGCATTTCGTTCTGCAGGTCATCGGACGCTCGAGCGTCCACTTTCACGCTCGAGCGGGGACCATCGTTTGCAAAACTTCTGGAAGTGTGCATCCGGCGCTTGAGCGGTGCTTTTGACGCTCGAGCGTAAGTCTATGTCTGACGCTCGAGCGGGGAATCCCACGCTCGAGCAGACCTGTTTTTATATCAGTTCGGGATTTCACTTTTTGGATCACTTTTCGGCATTCTCTCTCTCTCTACCTTTTCAAAACCTCCATTTAAGAGCTTCTCACTCTAGACTTCAACTTCTCTCTAAGGTTTGATCTAGTTTGAGTGATCCTCTTTCTTAGTTCCTTTGCAAAAAGTGTGGGGTTTGGCTTGCTTTTCATTTTGATCCGAAAACTATTGGGTTTGGAGCACCTTCGAAATCCTTCATCTTCTCCATTTGGTCTCTCCATTTGAGATAGGGATAACTATTCATTTTTATGATTTTTAACATAGATGTTGGGCATTTTGTATAAATGATTTGATTTGGGAAGTTAGGGTTTGAGATTTGAAATATTGAAAAAAGGGGTTTTGTTCCTTTTGAACTATATATGTGTATATGGGTCTTAACATGAGGTTGTGAATGTTTATTAATGATATTTGGACCATTGGGTCAATATTGGAAAAGAAATGGGAAAATGCCATATTTGGGTTTTATTGGGTCATTAGTATAATTAGTGACTTTCGTTGTGAAATATGAAATTGGGATGCAAATGATGAAATTGGCTTAAGATGAGATCGAATGGTGGAGTTAGATATATTAATCGCTCATTTTTATGAAAATGTTGATAATTTATCTGTTGATGCATTTATTATCTGTTTAGAAATAATTGCTTTGGACTATCGGTGGAGGATAGTATTGATTGTTGCAGACATTGCATGATGATTAGGTGAATTAAAACTAATCGATTGAATATGTCATTGAATATGACGGTTGGAATAATACATCAAATATGTGTATTGATTGATCATGTATATGATAATTATTTATATATTGTATTGTGTGGGAGAAGATAGGGGATGTACTCCACGGTTTGGGAGGAGATTGGGGATGGACTCCTAAACTGGATATTATTTCGGAGGAGATAGGGGATGGACTCCATTGATACAACAAATATGTGTATCTATTGCGAAGTATGGAAGTGTTTTAATATGACATTGATACAGCAAATATGTATATCCATTGTGAAATATGGAAGTGCTTTAATATGAGTCGTAACCTCTTTAAATTGTTGGCCAGGTTCTGAGCCATGTTATGACTTGAAAATTTGATAAGTAAAGGAAAGTAGAATGAAATGTGGACATATCTGTCATGGAATTAGATTGTGTTGTGCGTTGGCTTGTATGAGTTAAACATTTATCAAATGCTAATGTTTTAGTTATTGCTCATATTATGTTTAGCATATCTCTACTTGGCATTGGTTCACCCTATATGGGACATCATTTTCAGGTGCAGGTGATATGCCGCCTCTAAGGTTGTAGCTTGGCAGGTTGTAGAAGCTGAGGGCTTCCCTTTTGTGATTATTTTGTATATTACATGTATATCAAGCCAATGGCTTATTTTTTGTAAAGAGTTAGAACTCTATTTTGTTGAACCCAAATGTTGACTTGGAAAGTTGTAAGCCTGTAGGGCATTTGCTTTTGTTGTCAACATGTAATATTTCTATGGGACATCATTTTCAGGTGCAGGTGATATGCCGCTTCTAAGGTTGTAGCTTGGGAGGTTGTAGAAGCTGAAGGCTTCCCTTTTGTGATTATTTTGTATATTACATGTATATCAAGCCAATGGCTTATTTTTTGTAAAGAGTTAGAACTCTATTTTGTTGAACCCAAATGTTGACTTGGAAAGTTGTAAGCCTGTAGGGCATTTACTTTTGTTGTCAACATGTAATATTTCTTGTAAGTATACTCTGATGTTGGTAATATGATATCTCTTTTTGTATCATGAATGTATGATTATGGGTTTATTTTGAGGGCGTTACACCCATTAAAAACTGAGAGAGTATAATTTGTATATATTAAAGTACCGTAGTTGTATGAGTGGTAAGAGCTAATATATTTTTTCTAGGGTAGAGATGAAACACTGACTAAGTAATTTGGATGAATTGTATTTGATATTTTTAATTTTAATTTGATTTGGATAAATTGTATAACTTTTAGATCTTTTTGTACAATAAATGTTTTATTTAAATTATGTTATACAATTATTTTCATTACAATGTATTAAAATTATTAGACGAGTCATACTTAATAAGACAGGTCGTTCATCAATCATGGTTTAGTTAGTTTAGTGGTGACAGTCCGTGTTAAGCGAAGATGATTCGTGACTTTCTGATTTTAATAGACAAATCCTCTTGACGATGTATTTCTGATCAACTTACATCATATTATCCAAATTAAAGAAAAATCTAAAAATTAGTACAATAACCTCGGATTATAAGGTTAGTGGTAGATTCAAAATCCTAAGATATTTCTTATTTCATTTTATTTATTCTATGTTTTATTAGTTTTAGTTTTAATGTTTTCAAAACAAATTTTCTTAAATTACTTTAATTATTATTTTTGTATCAAAATAACTCGATTAGTCCCTGAGGATCGACACTTGGTCTCAATAGCTAAATTTCGGAATAGTAGTTATTACTTGGTTATAAATAGAATATTTTGGTGTGCAAACGACGATATCAATTTTTCGTGCCGTTGCCGGGGACTATAGGTAAGTTGTTTGATTCAGAGGTAATTTTTATTGTAATTCATTTTATTTATTTTTGTATATATATTATTTTTCTTGTGTAGGTGTGACTGATTTTTTTTTTCTTGTGTGCAGATTATCTTATGCAGGTGAACTAAAGAACACAAAACAAAAAATTATAAAAAGAAATATAATAAAAAATTTATTTGTTGACTTCGAGAATTATCATTACCTATGCTGGACAAATTATTATTATTATTATTATTATTATTGTTGTTGTTGTTGTGTTGTTGAAAGATTTTTAGAGAGGACTATCGCCTAATCGTTTTGTGAAATTTTGTTGTAATTTATTTATTGCAATTTACTATATCGCAATTTACTTACTGCTATTTAATTTTCCTTAAAGGGTAGTCTATGACTCCTACATGTTGTACATTTATTTTATTTTGTAAAGTGTTGTTCTATTTATTTTTTTTATATATATATACTAATTTGCAGGTTTTTCTTTCGTGTGTTAAAAAAAAAAAAATAGTGAGTTGAGTTTGTAAAATCCTTTTGACAATAGTAAAGGTTGGAGCTATTTAGTATTTTGGAGCCTTGTGTATAATAGAGTTATGGCATATTTTGGAAATAATTTTTGGGGATATGAGAGTCAGGATGTCGATTATTTTGAAACCCCTTTTAATTATTTTCAATAAAAACATTATACTCCACCATCTCAATATTCTTCTTATTTTGAAGAGACAATGTTGCAAATTCTTCAAAATATGGTGACCAATATACAATTGTTACACTCTCAAATCCCACCTCAACAAAATTCGGATAACAAGGATAGATTGTTAACATTTCTTCAAAGCACTTTAGATTCCACCAATGAGTTGTTGCATATCCAGAGTCAATTGTTTTCCAAAATGGAAGCTCATTTAGAGCAAATAGCTAATATTCTCGATAGAGAAGAAGAGCCTGTCTCCCTTTTCCAATAGAATTTTTTTTTTAGGAGAGTCTCTGGCTCATTTTGATTTTGATGACAGTGTTATGGATGAGCCATTGTCTATTCCTTTTAGAGAATCACATTTTTCTTCCATTAAGGATGATCTACTCTCAACCCCATTTTTTTCATCTTGTATGGAGGTATCCCATTTGGAATTAAAACATTTACCCTCAGGTCATACTGATGAGTTTTTAGATAGGATCAAGACTATCTCCATGGATATTCTTCCACCTATTTATCCAGTGTCTGAGAAAATAATGAGTGAGTTGAGTGGATTAGACAGTGATTTGGATTGGGATTTCATGATTGGTAATGAACTTTTGATCTTTATTCCTAAGGTCTGTTTTCATGATTTCCTATTAAAGGGCACATACCCTTGGTTTGCAGATATTACTCATGTTTTGCTAAAGGATGACTTTTTAACTCAGTTTTGTTCTCTTTTGGACGGGTCAAATAATTTTTACTGGAATGACCCATATCTCATAAATCATAAAAAGCAGAAAAAGTGGACTTGTTGCACTCAAGTAAAATAGATTAGTTTATTTTGTTTTGTGTTGTTTCGTTTTGTTTTATTTTATTTTGTGTGTTTTCAGTATTGTGTGTCAGGACAAAATAGACAAGTACACCTTTGAAGGGAACTGCTAGTGGGATCAAAGAAATTTAGACTGAGACGGGTTACTTAAAGGAGAATAAAATTTGCAGCCCTAAAACATCTTGGAATCTAATGAGAAAATATCAATTTTTATTTTTATTTTATTGTATTATCCTTCTCAGTCCTTTGTGGCATGTGCCATTGAGGATAATGTTATTTAAGTTGGGGGAAATGGTTTGTGTATATTTTGTGTGTTTATTTTTATTTTTATTTTCAATTATTTTTATTTTTATTTTCAGTTGTGTTTTGAGAAAAAAAATTTGTTTGCTGTGGTTTGTGTTTTTTTTTAATTTTTTTTTTGCAATTAATTGTTAATTTTATTGACTTAGCAATTTGATTATATCTTAATTTATTATACTATCTTTTGATTAAAAATATTTTTTTTATCTCCTTTTCGAATGATCTGCATATGCACATAACTGCTTAAATATTCTTTGATAAATATTTGGACTTAGACTTGAACATCTTGATGATTAATGTGGAGACTATAATCCGTGTGAGATTTGAGTTTATCATTCTTTTTGAAGGGTTATTTTACATTTACTTTTAATCTTTATTTGACAACTTATTATGTCGTTATTAAGTCTCATTATTCTTTCAATTTGGTCGAAAACATTGAAATAATCATTTTACGACATTTTGTCCTTATAACATATGGATCATGCTATACTTTGAGAAATGATTTTAGGTCATCTTTCTTTGTTTGAGCTTCATTAAAAAAAAAGAATAATAATAATAAAAAATATTGTTTCAATTATCACTAGTTAGCCTATTGAGCCTACATAGAAAAACTTTTTATTCATTTAGCCATTTCCACTGGTGTCTCAAGAATGAATTTTATGTATTATTTTGGGAGGAAGCTATCTTGTGAATGGAACAAGGAGATTGTAAAAAAAAAACATGGAGAGTATTTAATGTGGTTACAAAAGGACAGGTTAGTAAAGCAGTGTATCAATATGCTGCATTTGTTTGACTCATTTCTTGGACACCTAATTTTCACCCTACACCCAATTCTATAGATTATAGCGATTTTGGTTTAGACCCAACCCATTTGACTTTTGGATTCATTTCTTTATATAGTTGTTCTTGTCTTGTTTCCTACTATTTCTTCTTGAGTTTGGCTATTGGGTTGTGTTGGTTGCGTTTAGAATAGGTTGATAGCTTGTTTTTTAAACTGTTGTTGTCTAGAATTTTGTTCCTTCGCTCGAGCGGTACTTCTTGTGCTCGAGCGGTCTTTGTGAACTCTTAGTACTTTTGCAGGTCTGCAAAAGTACTGGGAAGTGGTATTCTATGCTCGTGCGGTGTTGGCTCGAGCGGTCCTTATTGCGCTCGAGCGTTGGTCTTCTGTTTGTAAAACTATTGGGAGTTTGTATTTTATGCTTGAGCGACAACTTCTTACACTCGAGCGGTCTGTGCATATATCAGTTCGTAAATAGCCACTTTTGATTTACTTTTTCCTTTCTCTCTCTCTCTCTCTCCTTTTCTAAACATTTCAAAACCCTAATTTCTCTCATTCTTATTCTAAAACTCACATTCTCTGTACAAATACAGCTAGATCCGTCGAGTTCTTCACCTGTGTCCGTTTGTTAAAAAGATAGAGCACGTTATGGGCTTTCTTTTGATCTGAACAAAGTTAGGTTTTAGCATCCTTGAAGTATCTTCATTCTCTCTCTCATCTTCTAAGCTTGAGGTAGGGATATTCTTACATTTTTTATGAGTTTTAACTTAGTTATTTGTTAGTTCTAAACAATAGTGCGATTTTGGAACAAACCTAGGGTTTGGGTAAAGAAAATCGAAAGTGAGGTTTATCAAATAAAGCCTTGAAAAAGATTTTGAAATGAAAAATTATGTTGAGTTGGGAATAAATGGTTGATTGTGATATTTGGGATTGATTTCAGAAATAAAAGGGATTTTGCCCTAAATTGTAACACCCCGAAATAAACATAATATACCCATCTCATAACAACCAACAAATAGCTCATAAATGAAATGATAAGTTTTCATTAATTAGAGTTTGATATACAAAATGTGACACATGCGATATACATTCGTAAACAGTACATCCTAAATCTACAGCATGTGTTACAAGATAGTGAATAGAGAGGAAAGCTAAACAAATAATCATGTGCCCTAATGGCTTACATCTTTCCAAGCTAAAGCTTGGGTACATCAAAATTGTGTCTTAAGCTCAATACAGATAAAGCCCTAGGCTTGTACAAAATTTAAATACAAAATAACAATAATGAGCCTTCAGCTCCATAGTCCTCCCAAGCTAAGTCTTTGGTAGAGGAATATCACCAACACTTGAAAATGGTTTTCTAACATAGGCTGAGCCAAAGCCTAGTAGAAATGCTACAACACAATGTATAAATCTTGACAATTCCATAAGGTGAATGCATATGCAATGCCCATGACAAAATGTTTTACATTTTCTTTCAAAACCATGCTATGCAAAGTCTATATCCTAATTTATCAAATCAACTTTTTTACAACAGTAAACAGGGTAGTGAAGTACAACTTTGGAAATCTTAACAAGTACAACCTTTTATGAACATTTCGTTTGCGGGAAATTGTAAAACGGAACCCATGTGTAGACACCCCATTTTTGACCGCCTTAAGACTTGGGCATTACTGATGGTTTTCTTTGGTGGTGAACGATGTGCAGGCTATGCTTTGCAAAAGGTCGGTTTCTTTGGCAAGGAGAGCGTCAAATCTCAACTTCACACCCCATTTTGGACCAAAGTTATTTTGGATGGTTTTTAGACCTTAGAACCCTCTCTTTCAGAACCATTTTGAAATAAAGTTTCTACAATGTTCCGAGGCTCACATTTTGTCAAATGATGCGCTTTTCGATAAACCGAGCAAGGACAAAGTGGAAATGAATGAAAGAGAGATGAAATCTTTGAAAAATCTTTCAAAACACCTTGTTTAGGGGTTTATAGTTGATGAAAAGAGGAGAAGAGAGAAGAAACCTAGCTGGGGAAGAAGTTGGGTATGAATCGCTAAAAGAGAGTCGGGCAGTCCTCGATAAATCAGGTTTATCTGTCTATGCACTCTAAGTTAAGCTATGAGGCCAGCACCGTTGGAAAGAAGAATTCCGGGGCTTCGTTTTTCACTCAAGAATATCCTAAGGCCAAGTCCGGATGGGGGAGATATGATTGGTTGAAGTTGGGCATCCTCCCAGTTGGACCAAAACTGAGCAACCTTCACCAAAACAAGCATAACTTTTATCATAGTTGAAATTTTGATGCAAGGCTGGTGCCATTGGAAAGCTTACTTCCGGAGCTTCAATTTGGACACAAGAATGACCTGAAAAGGAGTTCACATGAAGGAGTTATGCCCGTTTCAAGTTGGACCTGCAGAGCAGATTTTTCCTGCCGACCTACTAGTTAAAGTAGCCGGCCGACCAATTTTGCTAGCCGACGACCTTCCAGTGTATTCTACAGATTGAATGGATGCCAGTTGTGCCAGCTGGAGGGCACAAACTGGATCCTCCATACACGTGTATGGAGGATCTTTGTTATTGGTTTGAAGCTTCCAAGAGAAGCTTTAGTCTCTTGGCTCTATAAAGGAAGGCTCCCCTCTCCTTTGCCATGGTTCTGAATTTTCAGAGGCTCATACACACACACTCCTCCATATCTCTCTATTCCAAGCTCCAAAAAAAACCCTTGTTCTTGGTCCCATTGCACTACACCTCATAGCCTATCACCTCCACCACCCATTCCACCACCTTGAAGTTGATTTTCAGAGGTTGAGAGCTCACCATCTTGATCCAGAAGCTGCTGCATTGCTGTGCTACAAGGGCAAGTCACTATCTCCCTCTTTGTAGCCTTATCTTGCTTTGTTCTTTAGCCTTATTTTTAAGCATTTCTGGGCTTCGACATAAACTGTAAAGTGTCTTAGTTTGAGCTCTTCTTGAAGTTTGATTAAGGGCACTTTTCTGTTTGAGGTCATCTACCTCCTTGTATCTTCCATCTCTCTTTTAGGGCTAATTTTGCATCCTAGCTTAGCCTTACTTGCAAGCTTTTTCGAGATTTTTGATGAACTAATTTTTTTTTTATTTTGACCCCCTCTTGAAATTTGATTAAGGGAATTTTTCTGTTTGGGGTCATCTTCCCCTTTGCATGCTTTATTTTCTCATGATTAGGGCTATGCATTAGAGCATTTGCATTGGCCTTGGTTTGGCCTCTTAGCCACTGAAATCCAGTGGATTTTCAGTGGCTTTGATGAGGTTTTGAGCTTTAAAATCATGGAGGGGTGACCCTCTCACCCCTCATTTTCTTTACTAGCATCATTGGCTTTTCAAAGGGGATCTATTTTGCATGCATTGGAGTCACTTTTTGGGCCCAATTTTGTGGGTTTTAAGGTCTACCTTAAGTCTTTCCGGGGCCCTTTTGATCATATTTTATGTCTACAATGCATGTGTAGAGTAATCCCATCCAAGGCCTTTCAAAGGGGCTTTTCTTTGCATGCTTCATTGACTGATTTTAGGGCCAATTTTGTGAGTTTTAGGGCTGTCATAACTCATTTCCAGAGTTGGTTTGGTCATGCTAAGTGTCTATCTTGTATGTGCTTAACAACCCCTTGCATGGCCTTCCAAGACGACCTTCCAGTGTATTCTACAGATTGAATGGATGCCAGCTGTGCCAGCTGGAGGGCACAAACTGGATCCTCCATACACGTGTATGGAGGATCTTTGTTATTGGTTTGAAGCTTCCAAGAGAAGCTTTAGTCTCTTGGCTCTATAAAGGAAGGCTCCCCTCTCCTTTGCCATGGTTCTGAATTTTCAGAGGCTCATACACACACACTCCATATCTCTCTATTCCAAGCTCCAAAAAAACCCTTGTTCTTGGTCCCATTGCACTACACCTCATAGCCTATCACCTCCACCACCCATTCCACCACCTTGAAGTTGATTTTCAGAGGTTGAGAGCTCACCATATTGATCCAGAAGCTGCTGCATTGCTGTAAGGGCAAGTCACTATCTCCCTCTTTGTAGCCTTATCTTGCTTCGTTCTTTAGCCTTATTTTTAAGCATTTCTGGGCTTCGACATAAACTGTAAAGTGTCTTAGTTTGAGCTCTTCTTGAAGTTTGATTAAGGGCACTTTTCTGTTTGAGGTCATCTACCTCCTTGTATCTTCCATCTCTCTTTTAGGGCTAATTTTGCATCCTAGCTTAGCCTTACTTGCAAGCTTTTTCGAGATTTTTGATGAACTAATTTTTTTTTTATTTTGACCCCCTCTTGAAATTTGATTAAGGGAATTTTTCTGTTTGGGGTCATCTTCCCCTTTGCATGCTTTATTTTCTCATGATTAGGGCTATGCATTAGAGCATTTGCATTGGCCTTGGTTTGGCCTCTTAGCCACTGAAATCCAGTGGATTTTTAGTGGCCTAGGTGTATTCTTGAGCCTTAAAATCAGAGGAGGGTGACCCCCTCTCTCCATGTCTTGTTTGGTGGCCTTTTGGGCCTTCCAAAGGACCCCCTATTTGCAAGCTTCCAAGCTTTGTTTCTATCATTTTTAAGTAGGTTTTAGGACCTCCATAACTCATTTTCAGAGTTGATTTTGCTATGCTAAGTATCCTTGATGCATGTGTAGAGTAACCCCTCTTGCAGCTTATCAAAGGAGCTTATCGTTCTTGCATGTGTAGACCTCATTTCAGTGGGTATTTGGGCATATTTTCACATGTTTTGTTCACTGTTTTTGGCTGGTTTGGTGAGATTTCATATGCTTCATATAGGTGTGGTATAAACCATGCTTACTAGCCAATCTTGCATATTGTTTTAGCCCTACATGTTAGCACTTTTTGGCCATGCTTTAAACTAGTATTGTGCATATTTTGGGACTGCCTTGGCTCGTTCTTTGTGCTTCATGGTCAAATAATGCTTGCTTTGCATAGTTAGAGTTCAACACATGTGCCTAGTTTTGAGTTTTGGGGGCTATTTCATGCATTGGGTGGCATATTTGCATATTTCGGGACCATTGAGCATCATACTTCAGTGCTAGAGCATATGCTATTGTATGCCATAATTCATCCTTTCAATGCCTTTGTGGAGTTATGTTTTGTGCCTTAGACTCGGGGCCATTGCATTGTGCATGTTTGCATGCATCTTGGTTGCCTCATTTTCATCACATGGCCACTGATTCTGGCATGCTTGCGAGCTATCCATGTTAGTTTAAGTCCATCATCGCATGTTGTTGCATGCCATGTTTGCTTACATGTTTAGGTTGTGTGCCTAGTATACATTGCTCATTTCCATGTTCATGTTGCATACTTAGCCCCCATGCCTAGGTTGCATTTCATTGAGCATGCATCCCTTGCCTTTTGATTAATCACGATAGGGGTTGGGGTCCTTTGATGTGTTTTGTGCTTGCATTTCATTTGATATCGAAGTTGCACACTTGGCTTTTGGGCCATCATGCATTGAAATGCGTGATTGATGGCTCAAGGGTCGAGGGCCATGCTCCCTTGAGTCCATTGCATATTGGGGAGTGTGGCCATGCTCACATTTGCTTGAAAATTCCATGCCATACACTACTTGCCCTCGGCTGCTGTCAACTGCAGGATTCTGTAGGAAGAAATGGCTGGCCGGCCACCTACAGTGCCGACCAACCATCGGTGGTTGGCCGGTGGTACAACAGTTAGCCGATAAGCCCATCCCCATGGCCGGTGGTGCTTTAAATTGGCCGGTGATATTCCAGAGTGATCAGGAATCAATTCAGAGGTGCCCCAAGAATTTTCACAGTCCTCAGAGGAGTAGGGCAGTGTTAACAGAGGCAACAAAGCTATGGTAGCGAGTTTCCGGGCGAGACGAGTCAAGCATGCATCATTCACGCATCCCGAGACGGGGCTGTGGCCACCTTCTTTCTACATTTAATTTGTTAATTAATTAGAAATTCTATAATAATTAATTTAGTAATATTTATTCGGACTGCAATATTTATTCGGACCCTCCGAGTGAGGGCAATTGTGTAATAAGTGTGTGTGAGTGTGAGTATATCTCCCAACCCCACGTCTTTCTTCCCTTTTATTTACAAGCTTTTGATGGTTAGTCTAGGGCATGTTTCAATTAGCATACAGTACGATAGCACGTTTGCATCCATTCATTCGTTTTGCATGCACCGGGCTCGGCGCATCATGCTAACTGCATTTGTATTCCAATTCCAAATTGAATATGTGTTAGTTGTAGCATTTCACATGTCATTGTAGATTAGCCGAGCCTATCTTAGTTGCATTTTGCATGTGTTGCATTATCCATCTTAACATGAACTAGGATCATGCATATGATTACTAACTAGTTTCTGTTGTGGCTCGGAGTACTCGGTAAGTTCTCATGCTTTAGCATCCTTGCATGTGTGTGAGTGTTGCCATGACAACATACTTACCATGAGGCTAGCTGTTTATGTGATATAACTGCTTGAGTGCCTATGGATGGAGGTTGAATTACCTAAATTGGAATAAGGCACCAAAACTGTGAGTTTTAAGCCCACTAGATAGTGGCAAAACCATCTTTTCTAAAGCCCACTTGAGGGTGGCAAAATCTGCATTTTAGCCTACTTGCGAGTAGCAAACCATTTTCAGAACAAACATGAAATGTTTTGTTCCAATTTAGGCGATTTGGTCTATACTTGTTTGCTGTGCGCATAACATAGTAATTTTAGGCTAATAACCGGAATAAGAGCATATAATGTTTTCAAAACAAGATACCATGGTTAGTAGAGGCCGATCTTTGATCGGGCGAACAGGGGTGCTCATAGCTGACCTTCCCCAATCGTACCCAAGTTCCCGAGCCGAGGCAACTTTTGTGATGACAGACACGTGGCCTTTGGCACCGAGTCAGGGTTTCCTAAATTCCCCCAAAATAAAATATTTAGGTGGCGACTCTATATCTGGCAAACCAGTCCATGTTTGGCACTTCTTTTCTAAAAATCTGTTTTCTCAAAACGATTTGTCGGATTTGGACTCTTTGGTTCCGATTAAGGACCGTGACAAATCGAGTCCAAACTGTAGCATGGGGCCTACGGGTGCGTCTACAGTTTCTGGCGACTCTGCTAGGGACGACCATTTTCGCCGATCGGGCGAACACCGTGCCCCTCTGCTTGCTGAGCGCACTGGTGGACGTGACCAGGATCCTGCGCTATGACTGGGGTGGGGCAGCCGTGGCCACACTCTACGGGTACATGAGCTCAGCCTCCCGTTGCAGTGGGCAGTTGCTCGGGGGTTACTGGCGAGCTTGGGAGGTACACCTCTTTCTCTGTTTTACATTTCTGCCTTTCATTTTCTGTACTCTATACACTGCACACACTGCGGTCTGCTTCACGCTGACTCTATACTGCACACACGGCACACACACACTCTGCTTTACAATGACTGTACACTGCACACACTGTACACTGTACACTCTACACAATACACTACACAATACACGGTTCTGCAATTTCTGCTTTATTCTGTATTCTGCTTTATCTGATAATCCTACTGGTATTCGCTCTTCAGTTGTGGGTCTACGCCTAGTTTCCGAGGCTCGCGCCAGTGCCTGACAAGGAGACCCCTCTCGTCGTTCCGTTCTCGCGTCGCTTTGACGTGAGGTGCGTGCGGAGGCCCCGGGAGACGTTTATCTTCTTCCGCCACTACTTCGACACCATCACTCCCTTAGAGGTATGTTCAACTTTTAGAGTTTTATTTGGCTTGGCTTTACACTGTATTTTCAATATCAGTAGATAAGAAACTGCATGTCATTTACAGATCAGTTGGCAGCCTTGGGCTCCATTGCCTGCGATGATTAGGGATCGATTTGCTGGTGCAGAGGGGACTACACGTTTTAGGATTTTACTGGAGGGCCTGGTCTGTCGAGCTTGGTACTTGGGTGAGCGTTTCCTACGCCAGACCCTGGGCTTGCCAGAGCAGATAGTTTCGGGTCCGCCTCCTACCCACATGGGGGACACTGAGAGGTGCACTGCTGAGGAGATGGCCGATTACACGATCGGTTGGGACGCAGAGGGCTTTAGAGACGAGGGCGACTACTCAGAGTACGTTCGGACGTACATTATGCAGCCTCTAAGAGGTGGCCGTCGAGCTGAGAGAGGGGGATCTGCAGTGCCGGTAGCTAGAGCAGGAGCAGGGGTGGGAGTAGGAGCGCTGAGGGTGGCTTGGGGCCGTGGCAGGAGTGGAGCTCGGAGGGGACAGGGGGCTAGTTGGCCAGCACTGCCCGTGACGATGACATGCCGAGGGCGGGGTGGGGCGACTTACCAGATTCCCATTGCTCCCCCTCCGGCTGATCATGAGTTAGTCGGGTTCTACGGCTTACCTCGGGTATGTACTGCTGCGTTTTGCATTATGCACAGTTAGCTTATTTCAATTCACTTGATATTCCGCAGAACACTGATGCTTCTAACGCTTTTGCAGGCCTCTTCTGAGTACACTCGCCAGTCCCTAGAGCTGACTGCCTCCGTGATGGGGATGCTCCAGCAGAGCCTCGTCCTTCTGGCGATTTATAGCATTCCGGTATGTTTCTCTGACCGCGGTCTCAAACCATACATAAACTGTTTCACATATCTGATGCACAACACAACACTTGATACATTGCCCTCATGGCATCTGACATACCGTAGCCCACAGACTGTTCACAGCACTATCTACGACATTTACACTGTACTCATACCTTGCATTCTGCACTGTCACACTGCTCACGACATTCACACACTATATTCATACACTGCATTCTGGACTGATATACTGCTCACAGTATTCACACACTGTATTCATACACTGCATTCTGTAGCATACTGATACACTGCTCACAGTATACTGATGCGTTTGCCTTTTGCATTTTTTAGCCTCCCTTCCAGATCCTTACCGTGGGAGGTGCTCTAGCTGGACCTTCTGTTCCTGCCAAAGGAGATGGCAGAGTATACCCTCGCACCAAGGCGGGGCACACCCATGTTGGGAGTAGCTCACGGGCACCAGTTCCCGATGATGATGAGTCCGAGGTGGAGGCAGAGGCGGAGTTAGAGTCGTCCGAGGAGGAGATCGGAGATGGCACAGACTCATATGACGGTGCCGATGACGATGCTCCTGGACCTTCATCCAGGAAGAGGACGAGGACAGATCCGTAGGCCTGAGACCACTCGATCTAGATTTTTGCTGCTTTTCTTCTTTTTATTTTGCTTTACTTTTGTTGGTAGCTTGAGTACCTTGTACTGCCACAGGCAGGTTTTTGTTTTCTCCAAAACTTTGTACTTGAAAAAAAAATGATGAAATTAAACAAAACTTTTTATCTGAAAAAGTGTTATATTTGAACATTTCATACATTGCATCGCATTGCATCATATTACACCTCAATGTAAATGAGATTAATCATTTGTTTGAAAATCAAACACTTGTATTGTAATAACCAGATAATGAACCGACCAATCGGCAAAACAACTCAAACAAACCATTGCTCATTCTGAACACACAACCCATAACACAATGCTTAGTCCATTCTGCACACGACGAACCCTGAACAAACAGTCCAATCTGAAAAGACGGACCATGAAGGTTGAATCTACTGAAGTTGAAGCACACTCAGATGCGATCCGAAACCCAGAAGCTTCAGAGAGGCCCAGGTTTTTCTGTTCACACTTATTGGGGGTGGACCCTGCAGTTGTATGAAAGAACCAAATCATGTTTACGCACAAATGTGGAGAATGACACAGCATTCTGAGTACAAAATGATTAATTTTTGAAATTGAAGAAGGGTTTTTTAAACCGAGGTAGTGAGCCTACAACTGGACATAGCGAGAACGACTCAACAGCGGAGACAAAAAGGTAAACAACCTAAACACAATGAGACACACTTGGAAAAGACTCAAAACAAAGGTTGAAGTAATCTGTTTCACGCATAATCTGATGCATCACACTACCAACATGGCACTTGATATACGGCTGTAGACACCCCATTTTTGACCGTCCTCAATACTTGGACGTCACCGCTTGAACACCTGGTGATCATCCTTGTTTGTGTTTGTCTTGAGTTCCCGGAGGTCTCGGCTACGCGCCTTGCCTCAGGATCTCTCGACTCGACTGTTTTGTGTCTAGTTTTGCACCAAACACTTGTGTTTTGCCTTGGAGGGGCAGGGAATGGCCTATGGGCCATCCCCACACATCACCGGCCATGGCTTAAGGCCACCGACTGTGTTTTGTTGCCACCGGCCAAATGTTTGGCCGGCCGGCACTATAGATGGTCGACCGGCCATTTTTTTTGGCCAAATTACATTTTTGGATAGCCGACCACTGTGCATCTGCTTTTGCAGATATTTTATGCTAGCTGGCATACACTTTGTTCCCCTCCATACACGTGTATGGAGGGATCTTCCTCTTGGCTAGCTTGTCTTGTAAGCTTACAAGATTGAGCCTTCTATAAGAGGAGGCCTCTTCTCCCTCATTTAGGTTGGACAAAAAATACAGAGGGAGCTCTGGATTAGGGTTAGGGTTTGTGTATCACCTATCTCTATATCTCTCTCTCTTTTTGCCTTTGTGTGTGTATAAGTGTATTTGTGTCTTACTTTTGGACACAAACACATAGTATTACACCTTCTCTTGGTTGCTGAGGGGCCAGAGGGTTGTTTTTGGTGTTCTTGGGTGGTTTTGAGCTCAAAGAAGCAGCTGGTCCACCATTTGGGAAGAGGGTCTTCAAGGGTACATTCTTGCTTTTTTTACCCCATTTTGCATAGCTTTTTCAACTACCTTGTAACTGTTTTTAGACTTGGTGTATAACATATAAAAGTCTTGTTTTTGTCTACTCTAAATATTTGTTTAAGAGTGTTTTGAGCTTTGAGGTTGCTTGACCCCTCTTAAGCCTTGTTAGGCTCCATTTTTGTGCATTTTTGGTGAGCTCTGGGACCATTGTGTTTGGGCCTCCTCACCACTGAAATCTTGAGGGATTTAAGTGGTGAGGATGGTGCCTTGAGGTCCTAAGAAGGAGAGGGCCACCCCCTCTCCTTGTCCTTGAAAAGGGCCATTTTTGCCTCTTGAGGGAGCATCTAGTTTAGGTTCATGTTGATCATGCCTTAACTGATTTTTGTGCTTATATTGCCATGATATAACATTGTGTTAAGCTGGTTTGGGTACACCATGCTTGTTTAGCATACATGCCTTGTAATGCCATGTTTTGGCCTTAACATGCTTTAGGTTTTGATCCTTGTTCTAGTATGATTTTGGCCAAGCTTTGTGAAGCTTTTGTGTTTATTTTAGCATGCTTAAGTTCTGTTCTTGGTTGTTTTGGTCGACCATAGCATGCTTAGTATAGCCACCTTGCATTTTGGCTTGCTAGCCTTAGGTGTGTGAGTGTGTAGCATGCATTACTTGCACTATTTCAGTGGTTTGGAACCACTTACCATACTATTTCAGTCCTTATAACATGCTCACATATTTGCATTTGATACTTCTTTGTTGCTTTAAAAGGTTGTTGCCTCATGCTCCATGAGCGTGCTCCTTTGTATGCTTGCATGTTTAAGCCACTTAGATGCCATCTAGGTGTTCCCTTAGCATTGTCTAAGTCTACCTTGAACCTGTTTTAAGTCCTCTTGACCTTGTGAGGCTTGGTTGATTTAGCCATGGTTTAAGTCTCCTTGGCTTGCCTCAAGTACTTGGACCAATTGCATGCCATGTTTGTCTTGTTTAAATTGGTTTGGCATCATTATTAACATGATTTCCAGAGTTTACATTGCATGCTAATTGTTCATGTTTAAGCTCTCTTAAGTGTGCTTAAAGATTGCTTGTTTGATGCTTAAGTGTTGGCCCATCAACATGTACATGTGTGTGTGTGTAGCATTGGCCACTGTTTTAGGCTTGTTTGGGGGCTACCTAAATTAGTCTAAGTCCACCCCTTTGCATGTTGTTGCATGCTCACCTTATGTGTTATTGCATACTAGTGTGTTGTTGCATGATTGAATGAAGTCACATGCTTGCTTGCATGCTTGAACATCCCTATTGTGTCTTGCATACTTGTAGGTTGCATTGCTTCATGCCTTACATGCTTCTTTACTTAGGTTGTGTGCCTAACCTACATTACACATTGCATTGCCATTTTGCATACTAGCCTCCATACCTAGGATGCATTGCATTGGCATGCATGCTTCACCTCTTGAGTTGATTGTGATGGAGGTTGAGCCCCTTTGCTTGATTATGTGCATTGCATTCCATATCAAAATGCATACTTGGTTCCTTGGGCCATTATGCATGAAAATGCGCGATTGGTGGTCCGAAAACCGAGAATCATATCCCTTTGAGTCATGAATATGATAAGGGGTATGTTTGGTGCATACATGGCTTGAAATGCATTGCCATGCTATGTTTTGCCCTCTGCTGCTGTCAAAAACAGATTCTGCAGGAAGATTTGGCCGGTCGGCCATCTGAAGTGCCGACCGGCCATCCATAAGAGGCCGATGGATTAATTTGTGGCCGGTGACCATTCTCCATGGCCGGTGACCAATTCCCTCAGCCGGTGGTGTTCCACAGCATTCAGGGAAGCAACCCTGAGATTTGTGCAGTCTTCAGAGAAGGATAACAGTCAAAGTAGAGGCAACTTGTGCATGTCAATGGCTTTCCGAGCGGAGCCGAGCGCGCATTGCATTGGGCCCTCTTCCCGAGGCTGTTTACTGCTTTTATTAGATTAGTTAATTTGTTAATTAATTAATTGGTCTATAATATTTAATTAGCTTGTAGGTTAATTAATTTGTATTATTCTTTCGGTCCCTCCGAGCGAGGGCAAATTTGTAATAAGTGTGGGTGCGTGTGTGCATGTCTTCCAACCCCTCACTTCTTTCTCTCTTTTACTTACCTGCTTTTGATGGTTAGTATTAGGACATGTTTACTTTAGCATACCTTATGCTATGCATCCGTGCATCATTCATTAGTCTTGCATGCACCAGGCTTGGCGTATCATGCTAACTGCATAAAGTATTTCAAATCTAACTTGAATACATGCTATCTGTGCATTTTCACATGTCAATCCTTAGATTGGCCGAGCCTATTCTAGATTGCATTCTGTATGCGTTGCTTTAGCCACTTAACATGGACTTGGATCATGCATTGATTGCTAACATGTTCTTGTCTTGGCTCGGAGTACATTGTAAGTTTTTTTCTGCTTTAGCATCTCACATGAGTGTGAATGTCAACATGATAGCATGCTTACCATGTGGCTAGATATAAACTGCTTGAATGCCTGTGGGTAAAGGTTGGATTGTTTGAGTTGAAATGCCGCTAGAAGTCGGCTATTGCGCAGCTTGGCCTGGGTCCAGAAATCGAGGTCTTTCAAAATCCGCCTCCTCACTTTATCTCGAGTTACATAGCAGACTACACCAACGCTATCCAACAAAAGTTTCTCCAGGAGGAGGAGGAGGAAGATGGATCTTCTGAACCTGACAATGCTCTAATTATGAATGAAGATCGCGGTCAAACCGAGCAGAGAGTCCAGGTGGAGCCACTGGTACCAAGCACGGTTGTCGACGCGCCTCAGACCGACGTACCTGCTGGAACCGGACTTCATAGTGGCGAAACTCGAGTTGTTCTGAATGTAGATTTGGATGACCTCTAGGCAACTTTGGTGATAACGGACACGTGGCCTTGGGCACCGAGTCAGGGTTTCCTAAATTTCTCAAAATAAAATATTTAGGTGGCGACTCTGTATCTGGCAAAGCAGTCCATGTTTGGCACTTTTTTTTCTAAAAATATGTTTTTCTCAAAACGATTTGCCGGATTTGGACTCTTTGGTTTAGATTAAGAACCATGATAAAAAATTGAGTCCGAACTGTAGCACGAAGGCCCCACGCGGGCGCGTCTACAGTTTCTGGCGACTCTGCTTGGGACTTTAGAGAACTTGACTCAAACGCATGATATCCTGTTTTGACTACACTTATGTGCTTCTTTGCATTGCATGTGCATTGGTGCGCCTAGGACACCGTGTTTGCCATCTGCTATTCCTGAACGGTTTGCCGGAGGCTTGCTTTGTCAAAGCATGCCATAAGGCTGATCGGTTATGGGCTCTGCTAGTATAGGAGCACAAACCCCGGTTTTACCGGGGCACCCTTTTCGACCATTCGACCTAGTGCATATTCGGAATCCATAGTGACCATTCCAAGCTAGGACAGGTTGCTTACCCGATTGTAGGTTGTTTGAAACCGCTACGTGCGTAATGAAACCCTAGCTCCTGACAAAATAGGACAGGGAAACCCTATCCCAACATAGGGTGTTTTGGCTCTCACTTGTTTGCTATGTGCTCTAGAGTGTATCTCTACAGAGAGCGCATGTATCAGTTTACAAGTTTGAGTATCAGGCTTATGGGCATCAGGATCAGTATTTGGGGAATCAGTTTTACCTAAGGGTATCAGTTTACAGGCAGAATTTTGGGGCAAAATTCAGTAGGAGGCACAGTCATCCTAGTATGCTCATATCTGTTTTGGTGAAATCAGGCTGAGATGCTGTCTGTTTTCTCTTTTGCTAGGTAGCCTTGGAACCATAGCTTTAGAAGGCTCCGATATCCCCCGGGTACATTCCCCCGGGTACATTGGACTTCGGATTTGGACTCTTTGGTGATTTATCAATCTCGTATTGCACTTTGCGAGATCAGATTAAGAACCGTGACATTGAGCCCGAACTGTAGTAAGCCCAATGGATAAAACGAGATTTTCCCGGGACGTTCGGGGACATCTACAGTTTCTGGCGACTCTGCTGGGGATTTAGAGAACTTGACTCGAACTCATGATATCTTGTTTTGACTACACTTATGTGTTTCTTTGCATTGCATGTGCATTGGTGCGCCTAGGACACCGTGTTTGCCATCTGCTATTCCTGAACGGTTTGCCGGAGGCTTGCTTTGTCAAAGCATGCCATAAGGCTGATCGGTTATGGGCTCTGCTAGTATAGGAGCACAAACCCCGGTTTTACCGGGGCACCCTTTTCGACCATTCGACCTAGTGCATATTCGGAATCCATAGTGACCATTCCAAGCTAGGACAGGTTGCTTACCCGATTGTAGGTTGTTTGAAACCGCTACGTGCGTAATGAAACCCTAGCTCCTGACAAAATAGGACAGGGAAACCCTATCCCAACATAGGGGTGTTTTGGCTCTCTCTTACTTGCTATGTGCTTTTAGAGTGTATCTCTACAGGGACGCATATACCAGTTTGCAAGTCTGGGTATCAGGCCTGTGGGCATCAGCATCAGTATTTGGGGAATCAGTTTTACCTGAGGGTATCAGTTTACAGGCAGAATTTTGGGGCAAAATTCAGTAGGAGGCACAGTCATCCTAGTATGCTCACATCTGTTTTGGTGAAATCAGGCTGAGATGCTGTCTGTTTTCTCTTTTGCTAGGTAGCCTTGGAACCATAGCTTTAGAAGGCTCCGATATCCCCCGGGTACATTGGACTAGTGCTGATAAACTTTGTTAGGTCAAAAATTCAATTCAAGGGCAACCAGTGTTCTTTCGCTGAGGCAACGCAAAGAAAGGCCAGTCAGGGCTCACCGGTTCATCTGATCCGTTAGTCGCCAGTCACATCACCTTTTTTCACACTCAGCAGACCATGATGGCACAGGGTTCAGAAGAATTTGTTGCCGTGATAGAAGCATTAAATCAGGGAATTGCCATGTAGGCTGAGACCAGTATTGAAATGTAGCATCCATCTGGGGCATCTGCCTCACATCCAGCTTTGGGACCCCAGCCAAACTTTGACCCACTTCCGCCAGTTGAAGATTTGTAGTGTCCGAATCCACGAGAAAGGTTGACTCAAGCTCAGGTGCTCAGACCCCTGGTGCAGCCTAATGAGAGGCTTTATTCCCTTGATGTTAATGAGCTCAATCCGACTGCAGTGAAGATTGCGAACCTTGAGAAGCAATCCAAAAAGACACAGGGCCATAACTCCATTCCCGACATTGAGGATGGGCACACCGAGGCTGCCGTTCAGCTCCCAGACAAATTCAAAATGCCATATATTGACCGTTTCGATGGGTCTGGAGATCCAATGGTACATATCTGACTTTTCTTGGATGTCCTGAAGCCGATGGGTCTGACTAAGCCACAGAAACTCTCTCTGTATGGAAGAACCCCATCGGGTGTAGCAACCACTTGGTACACTAAGTTAGAAGATAAAGTGAAGCAAGACTGGGAAGAATTGGCTGAGGCCTTTGTCGATCAGTATTCCTACAATACCCAAGTTGAAATGACCATGCAAGAGCTTGAAACAACCTGCCAGAACCCAATAGAGCATTTTGTGGAATTTGTTGCAAGATGGAGAGCAAAGGCAGCACAGATGACAGATTGGCCTTCCGAGAGGGATCAAGTACAGATGATGGTGCGAAACCTCGAGCATGATATGTTGCAAAAGTTGATAGTCGCTCCACTATTCACTTTCAAAAGTTTGCATGAACTGGGGGTTCAGGTCGAGAATGCGTTCAACAGCGGGATCATTCCCAGAACAAGTGAACCGACAAGGAGGGCGATTGCAGGAAGCACCATTGCTGGTAGTAGCACTATTCCCAAACCCACCGAAATCAATACAGTCACCACAGCCCACCCTTTTGCCAATCCAAGCCTACAAACCACCGGCCCAGCCCGAGCTCAAGGCAGAACTTTCACCCCCCTCTATATGAGCCTGACTAGTGCACTAAAAGTCTTAATGGAAAGAGGGTATCTCAAACCCCTCGATCCTCAACCTCTGCCTAACCCACTCCCAGCCAGACATAACCCCTTCAAGTACTGTATGTACCATCAGCAGCGCGGTCATGGCACCGACCGTTGCTACCGCCTTCGTCATGAGGTTCAAAATCTCATCGACAACCGGATGATAGCTCCACTTTCAGCCCCCAATGACCAAGTACCTCATCCACATCTCAATCTGATCCACACACTGGCCGTCCCTTACGACCCCAGCGTATACATCACCCCGGCCCATCTACCCAAGCCTAAGGTGTTTATCCCGGAAAGCATGGACTTATGCATGATGGGTTCATTTGAAACCCAATTATCTCAAACCCATGAACCCACTACTTCTGAGCTGATGAGAATGATCGAAGATCTTCAGAGAACTGTGGTAGATCTGGCCTTTGGAGTTTTGGCTCCGTCATCAACCGCATCACATACCAGGGAGTTCATGTCAAAAGGCTCCTCAGGACGGGCTGCATTGGGAGAAGGAATCTTTTAGCAAAGTGGAGGCCAGTAATAAGAACAAGGCAGGGGCAAGCGTTAGTCCCCATGAACATCTTCAGTGGGATATTGAGGCTTTGAAAGCCGAAGGGCTGAACAAACAGCAAGTACTCGCAGTTGTTGCAAAAACTGTGGATGACACTTTCGCCACTCAGAATGAGAGCAGTCTGAATCAAGGGGCAAGCCGGGAGAAGGGCCGTTGTACCAGGAATGTTCCTTTCAGCCCTAATCCCGTGCTCGGAAGAGATTAGCAAGCCTAGTCAGCGCCTGTCCATCCCTTTGCTAGTGCATCTAGCAAAACTCCACAAACTTCAAAACACCCACCTCGGAGCCAGAGGGTGTTCACACCACTGTACATGTCTCTATCAGCGGCCTTGAGGGTCCTGATTAGAGAGGGGGATCTGAAACCCCTGGAGCCGCGACCACTGCCAGATAAACTTCCTCCCTCCCATGATCTGACCAAGTACTGTGCCTTTCATCAGCAAGTCGGCCATGTCACTGATAGTTGTTTCCGTCTTCGCCACGAAATACAAGATCTGATTGACAATAAGGTCATCGTCGCACCAACTCAGCAAAGTCTATCGGCACCGGGTCAGTGAACTTGGGGGATAATGTGAATATGTGATCGGGGGATGAACCAGCTTCGGGTGGTGCTCGATTTACTCCAGATGTGGCGTATGGCATGCACTGTTTTGTTCATTTGCGAATGCTAGTTTCTGACTCGGGTATTTAGGTCAGTTTTGTTGCGTTGTTTTGAGTCTGTCTCTTTGTTTTGGGTCAGTCTTTTTGTTTCGAGTCTGTCTTGTTGTATCGAGTCAGTCCTGTTTTGTTAAAGTTAGGTGATTCCGGGGGTGTTACCTCGGGCATCGCTATTTTGTTTTGTGTCTATCTTTTCACTTCCTTTTAAGTCTGTTTCTGCCATGGAGCCAGTTACACCAACAGTTATGAATGAAACAACAGTGGTTTTTCATGCTTTTGTGCTTGCTTCTGCATTGTGCCAGTTGTGCCAGAAAGTTTGAATGAAACGACAATACTTTTTGCCTAATCTTCTACACCCCAAAATCATTGCATTGACCTAAGTTTTTCAAAACTTTTTGAACACTGCGGTAAAAATGAAGAGGAAGGAATTCCTCGGGTTTTGCAAAAATTTGATCATTTGAGAGAAAGAGAGGCATGCTAAGCCTTTAATGATTGAGATCATGCTTGTTAATGTGAGTACTGAGAAGGATTCTGGCTTGATCCAGATTGGTCCCACACTGTCTTCAGCGCCAGCGACTAGTCGTTTTCTTAAAAGATTTCAAAAAAATGTTTTGCGTGATCCTGCGAAGACCTGTGTGGAATCGCTCTTGAGATTGTGTAGCCTAGGATCGCTCTCAGCCTCGAGACTCGACCCCTCATTTTCAAACCTTGGACTTAAATTCTGAATGGTCAATGGTTAACCATCAAAGGAGGCCTGTGTGGGCATATTTGAAACAACCCTCGAACTAGGGGCAAGAAAAGTAAGATCAAGGAGATCAGATGTCGCCAAAAGAAGCTTGCAAAGCTAGATCAGAAGTATCCCTGGAACTAGGGGGAAAAATGCTAGATGTGCTCGAAGAGCCGAAGATGGATCATCCTGCAAATCAATGAAGACTGGCAAGAATGCCAAACCCCAGAAGAGAAGAAAGAAGAAAGTATTGCTGAAGAACAACTGAGTTCCTATCCACAACACTAGGGGCAAATCCAGCCCCCATGGGATGGACTCCTGCATTGTCAGCGAATAGTAGTTACTCTCCTGGATTCAGACGGATTTGAGATCTCAGAACCATTTGACATGGACCAACCTACACTTTTACCCTTGAGAGGCTCGCTGGGCCGAAAACCCGAAAGGGCGACCCAGGCAAAAGTTAGAGCGAAAAAAAAAGAAAAGAAAAGAACAAAAGAGAAAAATACAAAGAGAAAAATGAAGAAAATGCAAAAAAATGAAAAAAAAGAAGAAAAAGATGAAAAAAGAAGAAAAGAAATGAAAAGAAAAGAAGAACAAAGCTCGCAAGGTTGAAAACCCGGAAGGGCGGCCTTGGCAAAAGTTAGAGCGCAAAAGGAGAGGTTAAATACACGAGTGTACCTTAACCCCGAACTACGTAAGGCTTGATTCCCATCTTTGGGATATGTAGGCAACTTCATTTCGAAGTCCAGCCGTAAAACACTTCAAAATCAACTGT
Source organism: Camellia sinensis (assembly GCF_004153795.1). Lineage (NCBI taxonomy): Eukaryota > Viridiplantae > Streptophyta > Magnoliopsida > Ericales > Theaceae > Camellia > Camellia sinensis. Next base: position 403,804 of record NW_021026622.1, read on the forward strand.
GTCCATGTAATGGTTTTGATCATCTTTGCATTCTCTATATCCGAGAGTTCGGTTGTCATCGTCACTCTGAGGACTGATTACAATACGCTGCGATGCTATCCAAACAAGGGGCAAATTTCTGTTTCCATACAGTGTGCCGTGGTGCCATTCAAACGAGGGGCAACTTTCCGTTGCCATGCAGCTCTCTTCGAGCAAGGGGCAATTTTTCTTCGGATCTGAGGTTGCACATCTCAAGAGTAGGTTCCGTGCTCGTTGAGCAGTGGCCATTTGCAAAAACAATTTTTGAGAATTTTTACAGAGGTTGACTGATTTTCTCGAAAAGTATTCCATTTTTCAAAACTGGACCATTTCTTCGACCCAAAAAAGGAAAATTTTCAGTGCTCATAATCTGACTTGCATGATTTTAAATCAGAAATTGAACAAGCATGTTAATCTAACTCTCATTTGGTCAAAATTGTTTTAGTAGAAAACCAAAACAAAAAATGGTGAAAATGATGAATTAGGGGCACAGTTGAGTCAGGCTTCTTGTCTTTCTCCCGTTTTCAACATACTTGCTAGAAAAGGGCACCCTACTTGTCGGAAAGGGCACTGTATTTGCCAGAAAGGAGGGCACCACTGAAGCTAACCGCAAAAGGACTGAAAGCTCTATCATCCTCCAAGCAATGAGGTATCAGGCCATGTACAAAGCATGAATTGGAATGGATCAAGATATTCCACTCCCTCATCTGGACAGATCTAACCACGTCCAAACTCCCCGGCAGAGCATCGACAGCCGATGTCAGCTGCAGATTCGCTACACGCTCAGTTGCAGCACAACCCATTTGTGGAAGGAACTCACTAGCTGCACGCAGAAAAAAGAAGAATCTAGCATAATGCTAGGGGCAAGAGCCTGTAATTTTTTGTTTATCCATCAACCACTCAGGGAAGGGATAAAAAATGAGAGATTAAAGAATAGAGAGATGTGCGCTGAGAAAAAAAGTGAGGAAAAAGGTTTTGTGAGAAAAGCTGAGCCTAACGGCCGAGTGATGTGAGAATCACAAATAAGAAATGGTGGGAAACAATACCCGGAGAAATTGGCTCCTCGTGCACCGAGAGGTCTCTTGCCTGTGTAACACAGCTGAGTGTTGTGTTTTTGCGTTTTTGTTTGTCTCGATTCTTGTTTTGAGTTGTTTGAGTGTCAACAGATGTTTAGGTCATTTTACCTTGTTTTTCCTTTGTTGAGTTGTGTTTAGGTTGTTTTACCTTTGTTTTCTATTGTTGAGTCGTTTTCCATTGTTGAGTCGTTTTGGTTGTGGTCAGTTGTAGGCTCAATACCCGGTTGAGAACCTTTTTCTCATTTCAATTTCAAAAATCGTTTTGTGCTCAGAGTGCCGTGTCGTTCTCCACATTTGTGCAAAACATGATTGGTTCTTTCATAAAGCCGCAGGGTTCAACCCAGATCATGTCAGAATAATAAAACAAGGACCTATCTGAAGCTATTTAGGTTCCAGACTACAAAGCAAAAGAAAAGAGGGAAATTTGGAGCATCTTAGCATGTTTCAACTTTAGCAAAATCCGAGACTGCATTCCAGGTGCATCTTGTCATGCCTTGCCTTCCTCTGGAGTATGAGTGTATCTCGACCCCAAGTGTAAGCCTACTTCAAGTCAGAATGGCAGTCTAGAGCAACACCCGAGGGTTTCACATGCAGATGTTATCTCTCGCCAATATGAACAGGGTGTCCCCTTTTCGAGCTGAGTGTGTTGCAAAGTCCACTAACAGGTAAACCAGAGGCACCAGAGTACATATTTGATGCTCCTCTATTGCATAGAATATGAACTTTCATATATACTTTTGTTGCATGCGTGCCGCGCATCGTTATGATTCCTGCATGGAATATGCTTGCTTTTGATTCTGTATAGAATATGCTTGCTTTCAATTTTGCATAGAATATGCTCCTGTTTCATACATGGAAAATGCCCCCATACTTGCATAGAAAATGCTCGTATCTTTCTCATGGAAAATGCCTCCATACTTGCATAGAAGGTGCATTTTATCGCACTATCTTGTGCATTTCAAATCACTCGCGCTGTTTAGCGTATCGCACTATCTTGTGCATTTCAAATCAATCGCGTTGTTTAGTGTATCGCACTGTTTAGTGCATTTCAAATCAATCACGCTGTTTAGCGTATCGCACTATTTAGTGCATTTCGAATCACTCGCGCTATTTAGCGTATCACACTGTTTTGTGCATTTCAAATCATTCGTGTTGTTTTGCACATCGCACTGTTTTGTGCAGGTTATTATTCGCGCTGTTTTGCGCATCGCACTGTTTTTTGCAGGTTATCATTCGCGCTGTTTTGTGCATCGCACTGTTTTGTGCAGGTTCAGGTTCGCGCTATTTTACGCATCGCACTGTCTTGTGCACTTTCACATTTGTAATCACTCGCGCTTTCTTGCGCATCGCACAATTTTGTGCAGTTTACACTCGCGCTGTTTAGCATATCGCACTATTTTGTGCAATTTACTTTTGCGCTTTCTTGCACATCGCACTATTTTGTGCATTACATTGTATCATTCGCGCTATCTTGCGCATCCCATCTGCACTCGTTAGTGCATTCCATTTCATTCGCGCTATTTTACACATCACACTATTTTGTGCACCTTACTTGCATTGTGCATGCATTTTATCGCGCTATCTTGCGTACCTTACCTGCACTTGTTAGTGCATTGCATCACGCTATCTTGCGCACCTCACCCGTATCACACTGCTTTGTGCATTCACCCTGCTCGTACTATTTTGTACATCTTTAGCCACATCGCACTATCTTGTGCACCTGTATAGCACTCTCTTGAGCACCTGTATAGCACTGTTTTGTGCATTCACTCTTGCATTGCACTGTTTTGTGCATCTTGTTAGCACTGTCTTGTGCATTCTAACCTGTATCGCACTGTTTTGTGCATCTTCTTAGCATTGTTTTGTGCATCACATTGTCTTGTGCACACTGTGTTTTTGTATCACTCACACTTTCTTGTGCACTCTCGGGTCTAGGAGACCTTAAATCCTCTAAAGGTGCGATTCCTTTTTGTATAAATCCTAAATTTTCAATCAAACTGGCTTTGCGTAGCGTATAAGCCCAATTATCAAACCGGCTTCGCGCAGCGTATAAGTCCAATTTTCAAACTGGCTTCGCGTAGCGTATAAGTCCAATTATCAAAGTCTTCTTTCATATCATTTGCATCCTTCCCCTGAACTACGCTGGTTTGATTCCTTGCAAAGGGATACGTAGGCAGCCTGCGGGCACAACCATTTATTTATCAGTATTTTGTGTGATTGTCCAAGTCTTCGGCCTCATCAAAAATGGGTCGTCTCGTCTCTGGGCTTGACATTCACTTCCCGTCATTGGTTTATGAAGTTTCGAGTTCTGTCAAAGAGGGGCAACTGTTTTTTTTGTTTTCACCCCATTTTGACGCCCTTAGGACTTGGGCTGTTCTGATGGTAGGGCGACCCAGGCAAAAGTTAGAGCGAAAAAAAAAGAAAAGAAAAGAACAAAAGAGAAAAATACAGAAGAAAAATGAAGAAAATGCAAAAAAATGAAAAAAAAGAAGAAAAGATATGAAAAAAGAAGAAAGAAATGAAAAGAAAAGAAGAACAAAGCTCGCAAGGTTGAAAACCCGGAAGGGCGCCTGGCAAAAGTTAGAGCGCAAAAGGAGAGGTAAATACACGAGTGTACCTTAACCCCGAACTACGTAAGGCTTGATTTCCCATCTTTGGGATATGTAGGCAACTTCATTTCGAAGTCCAGCCGTAAAACACTTCAAAATCAACTGTGTCCATGTAATGGTTTTGATCATCTTGCATTCTCTATATCGAGAGTTCGGTTGTCACATCACTCTGAGGACTGATTACAATCGCTGCGATGCTATCCAAACAAGGGGCAAATTTCTGTTTCCATACAGTGTGCCGTGGTGCCATTCAAACGAGGGGCAACTTTCCGTTTGCATGCAGCTCTCTTCGAGCAAGGGGCAATTTTTTCCTTCGGATCTTGAGGTGCACATCTCAAGAGTTAGGTTCCGTGCTCGTTGAGCAGTGGCCATTTGCAAAAACAATTTTTGAGAATTTTTACGGAGTTTGACTGATTTTCTCGAAAAGTATTTCCATTTTTCAAAACTGGACCATTTCTTCGACCAAAAAAGGAAAATTTTCAGTGCTCATAATCTGACTTGCATGATTTTAAATCAGAAATTGAACAAGCATGTTAATCTAACTCTCATTTGGTCAAAATTGTTTTAGTAGAAAACAAAACAAAAAATGGTGAAAATGATGAATTAGGGCACAGTTGAGTCAGGCTTCTGTCTCTCTCCGTTTCAACATACTTGCCTAGAAAAGGGACCCTACTTGCGTGAAAGGGCACTGTATTTGCCAGAAAGGAGGGCACCACTGAAGCTAACCGCAAAAGGACTGAAAGCTCTATCATCCTCCAACAATGAGGTATCAGGCCATGTACAAAGCATGAATTGGAATGGATCAAGATATTCCACTCCCTCATCTGGACAGATCTAAACCACGTCCAAACTCCCCGGCAGAGCATCGACAGCCGATGTCAGCTGCAGATTCGCTACACGCTCAGTTTGCAGCACAACCCATTTGTGGAAGGAACTCACTAGCTGCACGCAGAAAAAAGAAGAATCTAGCATAATGCTAAGGGGCAACGAGCCTGTAATTTTTGTTTATCCATCAACACTCAGGGAAGGGATAAAAAATGAGAGATTAAAAATAGAGAGATGTGCGCTGAGAAAAAAGTAGACCACCGGCCCAGCCCGAGCTCAGAGGCAGAATTTCACACCCCCCTTTATATCGGCCTGACTTAGTGCCTAAAAAGTCTTAATGCAGAGGGGATTCAAACCCCTCGATCCTCAACTTGCTAACCCACTCCAGCCAGACGCTAAACCCCTTTAAGTACTGTATGTACCATTAGCAGCGCGGTCTGGCACCGACCGTTGCTACGCCTTCGTCATGAGGTTCAAAATCTCATCGGCAACCGGAATGATGCTCCACCTTCAAGCCCCAATGAGCCAAGTAACCTCATCCACACTAATCGTGATCCACACACTGGCCTCCTTACGACCCAGCGTATAATCAACCCGGCCCATCTACCCAAGCCTAGAGGTGTTTACTCCCGAAAAGCACGGACTTAGCATGATGGGTTCATTTGAAACCCAATTATCTCAACCCATGAATCCACTACTTCTGAGCCTGAGGGTGAGAATGATCGATAGATCTGCAGAGAACTGTGGTAATCTGGCTTTTGACGTTTTGGCTTCCGTTCATCAACCGGCATCACATACCAGGAGTTCATGTCAAAAGGCTCCTCAGACTGGGCTGCATTGGAGAAGGAATCTGTTCTAGCAAAGTGCGAGGCCACTAATAAGAACAGGCACAACAAGGGCAAGCCGTTAGTCCCCATGAATCTATCTTTAGTGGATATGAGGCTTTGGAAAGCCGAAGGGCTCGAACAAACAGCAATGTACCTGCAGTTGTTGCAGAAAACTGTGGATGACACTTTCGCCACTGCAGAAATGAGCACTACATACACAGAACGAGGGCAAGCGGGGAATGGGCCGTTGTACGGAATGTTCCTTTCAGCCCTAATCCGTGCTCGCGAAGGATTAGAAGCCTTAGTCAGCGCTCTGTCCATCCCTTTGCTAGTGCATTCTAGCAAACTCCAACAAAACTTCAAAACACCCACCTCGGAGCCAGAGGGGTTCACACCACTGTACATGTCTCTATCAGCGGGCCTTGAGGGTCCTGATCTAGATGAGGGGGAATCTGAAACCCTGGAGCCGCGACCGACTGCCAGAATTAAACTTCCTCCCTCCATTGATCTGACCAAGACTGTGCCTTTCATCAGCAAGCGCGCCATGTCCACTGATGTTTTGTTCCGTCTTCGCCACTAAATACAAGATCGATTTGAACAAAGGTCATCGCGCCGCAACTCAGCAAGTCTATCGGCACCGGTCAGGTGAACTTGGGGGAATAGGAATATGTGATCGGGATGAAACCAGCTTCGGGTCGGTTGCTCGATCTTACTCCAGATTGGCGTTATGGCATGCACTTTTGTTCGATTTGCGAGCTAGTTTCTCTGACTCGGGTATTTAGGTCAGTTTTGTGCCGTTGTTTTTGAGGTCTCGTCTCTAGTGTTTGGGTTCAGTCTTTTTTGTTTCCGAGTCGTCTGTTGGTATCGAGTCAGTCTGTTTTGTTAAAGTTAGGGATTCCGGGGGTGTTACATCTCGGGCATCACTATTTTGTTTTGTGTCTGTCTTTTCACTTCTTTTTAGTCTGTTTCTGCCATGGAGCCAGTTACATCAACGTTTTGAATGGAAACAAACAGTGGTTCTTTCATCGCTTTGATGCTTGCTTCTGGCATGTTGCCAGTTGTGCCAGAAAAGTTTGAATTGAAACGACAATACTTCTTTGTCTACATCTTCTACCCCAACATCATTTGCATTGACCTAAGTTTTTCAAAACTTTCTTGAAACACGTCGGTAAAAATGAAGAGGAGGAATTCCTCGGGTTTGCAAAATTGAATCGAATTGAGAGAAACGAGAGGCATGCAAGACCTTTGAATATTGAGATTCTGCTTGTTAATTGAGTATAGAATGGATTTCTGGCTTGATCCAGATTGGTCCCACACTGTCTTTCAGCGCAAGCGATAGTCGTTTTCTTAAAAATATTTCACAAAAAAATTGTTTTGCGTGATCCTCTGAAGACCTGTTGTGGAATCGCTCTTGAGGATTGTGTAGCCTCAGGATCGCTCTCAGCCTCGGACTCGACGCCCTCAGTTTTCAACCTGGACTAACATGTGCTGAATGGTCAATGGTCACCCATCAAAGAGGCCGTGTTGGACGATAATTTGAAGCAACCTGCGAACTAGGGGCAAAGAACAAGTACAGATAAGGAGATCAGATGTCCGCCAAAAGAAGCTTGCAAAGCTAAGATCAGAAGTATCCCTGACTAGGGGGAAAAATGCTAGATGTCTCGAAGAGCCGAGATGGATCATCCTTCACAATCAATGAAGAACTTGGCAAAATGCCAAACCCAGAAGAGAAGAAAGAAGAAGTGGTTTTCTGAAGACACAACTGGTTCCTATCCACAGCACTAGGGCGACAATCCAGCCCCCATGGGATGGACTGCCTGCTTGTAGCGAATAGTAGTACTACCCTGGATTCGAGGATTGAGATCTAAACCAGTTGACATTGACCAACCTACACTTTTACCTTGAGCAGGCTGCTGGGCAGAAACCCGAAGGGCACCCCAGGCAAAACCGTTAGAGCGAAAAAAAAAGAAAGAAAAGAAGCAAAAGAGAAAATACAAAAGAGAAAAATGAAAAATGCAAAAAATATGAAAAAAAAGAAGAAAAAGATGTAAAAAAGAAGAAAAGAAATGAAAGAAAAGAAGAACAAAGCTCCAAGGTTGACAAACCCGGAAGGGCGGCCCTATGGCAAAAGTTAGAGCGCAAAAGGAGAGGTAACATACACCGAGTGACCTTAACGCCGAACTACGTATGGCTGATTCCCAGTCTTTGGGGATCTGAGCACTTCCATTCCGAAAGTCCAGCCGTAAACAACTCAAAATCAACGTGCCATTAATCGGTTTTGATCTCTTTGCTTCTCTAAGTATCCGAGAGTTCGGCTTGTCACATCTCACTCTGAGGACTGATGACAATACGTCGCGATGCTATCCAAACAAGGGGCAAATGTTCTGTTCCATAACAGTGTAGCCCGGGGGCCATTCAAAGCGGGGGCAACTTTCCGTTGCCATGACTCTCTCTCGAGCAAGGGGCAATTTTGTCTTTCGGGATCTGTAGTGCACATTCTCAAAGAGTAGGTTCCAGTGGCTGGTTGAGCAGTGGCCACTTTTTGCAAAAAACCATTTTTTGGAGAATTTTTACATTGAGGTTTGACTGATTTTCTACGAAAAGTATTCCATTTTTCAAACTGGACCATTATCTTCGACCCATAGAAAAGGACAAATTTCAGTAGCTCATAATCGAACCTGCATGATTTTAAATCAGAGAAAATTGAAACAAGCAGTTGTTAATCTTATACTCTTATTTGGTCAAAAATTGTTTAGTAGAAAACAAAAGACAAAACATGGTGAAAATGATAAGTTAGGGGCACAGTAGTCAGGCTCATGCTCCTCTCCTGTTTTGCAACATACTTGCCAGAAAGGGCAGCCTACTTGCCGGAAAGGCACGTATTTGCCAGAAAGGAGGGCCTCACTGAAGCTAACCGCAAAAGGACTTGAAAGTTCTTATCAATCCTCCAAGCAATGAGGTATCCAGGGGCCATTTACAAACGCATGAATTGGAATGGATCAAGATATTCCACTCCCTCATTCTGGACAGATCTAACCACGTCCAAACTCCCGGCACGAGCATTCGACAGCCGATGTCACGCTGCAGATTACGCTACACGCTCTAGTTGCAGCACAACCCATCGTGGAAGGAACTCAAACTACTGCACGCAGAGAAAGAAAGAATCTAAATAATGCTAGGGCAAGATGCCGAATTTTTTGTATCCATCAACCACTCAGGGAGGGATAAAAATGAGAGATAAATAATAGGAGAGATGTGCGCTGAGAAAAAAAGTGAGAAAAAAGGTTTTGTGAGAAAAAGCTGAGCCTCTAAGGCTGAGTGATGTGAGCATTCCATCACAAATAGCGAAATGTGGGCAAACAATTACCCCGAGAAATTGGCTCCTCGTGCACCGAGAGGTCTCTTTGCCTGTGTCACACAGCTAGTGTTGTGTTTGTGCGTTTCTTGTTTTGTCCTCGTTCTTGTTTTTTTGCAGTATCGTCTTCGAGTGGTCAACAGATGTTTAAGTCTTTTAACCTTTTTTTTCCCTTTGTTGAGTTGTGTTTAGGTGTTTACCTTTGTTTTACTATTGTTGAGGTCGTTTTCCATTGTTAGGTCGTTTGGTGTTGGTCAGTGTAGGCTCATACCCGGTCTTGGACTCGTTTTCTCATTTCATTTCAAAAAATCCGTTTGTGGCTCAGCATGTGCCGTGTCGTTTCGTCTACATTCTGTGCGAAATAGGAATGTTCTTTCAAAAAGCCCAGGTCACCCAGATTCATGTCACGAATAATAAAAACAAGCGACCTTATCTGAAGCTATTAGGTTACCAGACTAGCAGAAGCAAAAGAAAAGAGGGAAAATTTGGAGCGCATTCTTAGCATGTTTCAACTTTAGCCAAAATCCGACGACTCACATCCAGGTGCATGCTTGTGTCATGCCCTTGCCTTCCTCTGGAGTATTGAGTGTATCTCGATCCCAAGTGTAAGCCTACTTCAACGTCAGAAATGGCAGTCTAAGCAACACCAGGGTTTTCAACATGCAGATTTATCTCCTCGCCCTAATGATGTACAGGTGTCCCTTTCGAGCTGAGTGTGTTGCAAGTCCACTAACAGGTAAACCCGAGGCACCAGAAGTACATATGTTTGATGCTCCTCTATTGCAATAGATAATATGAACTTCATATATACTCTTTGTTGCAGCGTCCGCGCATCGTTATGATTCCTGCTGGATATGGCTTGCTTTTGATTCTGAATATGACTATCCTTGCTTTCAATTTTGCAATAGAATATGCTTCCTGTTTCATACATGGAAAATGCCCCCATACTGCATCTAGAAAATGCTCGATCTCTTCTCATGGAAAATGCCTCCATACTTGCATAGAAGGTGCATTTTTATCGCACTATCTTGTGCATTTCAAATAACCTCGCGGCTGTTTGCGTATCGCACTATCTTGTGCGCATTTCAAAATCAATCGCGTTGTTTAGTGTATCGCACTGTTTAGTGCATTTCAAATCATCACGCTGTTTAGCGTATCGCACTATTTAGTGCATTTCGAATCACTCGCGCTATTAGCGTATCGCACTGTTTTGTGCATTTTCAAATCATTCGCGTTGTTTTGCACATCGCACTGTTTTGTGCAGGTTATCATTCGCGCTGTTTTGCGCATCACACTGTTTTTGTAGGTTATCATATCCGCTGTTTGTTGATTCGCGCTGTTTTGTGCAGGTTCAGGTTCTGCGCGCTATTTTACAATCGCACTGCATTGTGCACTTTCCATTGTAATCACTCGCGCTTTCTTGCGCATCGCAGCTATTTTGTGCAGTTTACACTCGCGTACTGTTTAGGCACATATCGCACTATTTTGTGGCAATGTTACTTTTGCGCTTTCTTGACGCATCGCACTATTTTGTGCATTACATTTATTCATTCGCGCTATCTTGCGCATCCCATCTGCACTCGTTAGTGCATTCCATTTTCATTCGCGCTATTTTGCACATCAACCTATTTGTGCACATGGAGATAAAAATACTGAATTAGGAATGCAAACAGAAACTTACTTGCATTGTTTTCGCTTTTATCGCGCTGTTTGCGTTACCTTACCTTACACTTGTTAGTGCATTGATGCACGCTATCTGCCGCACCTCACCCGTTGTATCACATGATTTGTGCATTCACCTCTGTACTAATTTGTACACTTTGCCAGCGATCAGCAACTTTCTTGGTGCACCTGTATAGCCATCTCTTGGCACCTGTATAGCACCTGTTTGTGCATTCACTCTGCATTGCACTGTTTTGTTGCATCTTGTTAGCACTGTCTTGTGCATTTCTAACTGCTTCTCATGTTTTGTGCATCTTTCTTAGCTTGTTTTGTGCATCACTTGTTCTTGGCACACTTGTGTTTTTGTACACTCGCACTTCTGCGCATAATAAAGCATCTATCGCACAATTTCGATTCCATTGCACTGTCTTGTGCAGCATGCATTCCATCGCGCTATCTTGCGCATCACACCATCTTGTGCACTCCCTAGGTCTAGGAGACCTTAAATCCTCTAAAGGTGCGATTCCTTTTTGTATAAATCCTAAATTTTCAATCAAACTGGCTTTGCGTAGCGTATAAGCCCAATTATCAAACCGGCTTCGCACAGTGTATAAGTCCAATTTTCAAACTGGCTTCGCGTAGCGTATAAGTCCAATTATCAAAGTCTTCTTTCATATCATTTGCATCCTGCCCCTGAACTACGCTGGTTTGATTCCTTGCAAAGGGATACGTAGGCAGCCTGCGGGCACAACCATTTATTTATCAGTATTTTGTGTGATTGTCCAAGTCTTCGGCCTTGTCAAAAATGGGTCGTCTCTGGGCTTTGACATTCACTCCCGTCATGGTTATGAATTTCGAGTTCTGTCAAAGAGGGGCAACTGTAGACACCCCATTTTTGACCGCCCTTAAGACTTGGGCGTTACTGATGGTTTTCTTTGGTGGTGAAAGATGTGCAGGCTATGCTATGCAAAAGGTCGGTTTCTTTGGCAAGGAGAGCGTTAAATCTCAACATCACACCCCATTTTGGACCAAAGTTATTTTGGATGGTTTTTAGACCTTAGAACCCTCACTTTCAAAACATTTTTGAAATAAAGTTTCTACAATGTTCCGAGGCTAACATTTTGTCAAATGATGCGCTTTTCGATAAACTGAGCAAGGACAAAGTGGAAATGAATGAAAGAGAGATGAAATCTTTGAAAAATCTTTCAAAACACCTTGTTTAGGGGTTTATAGTTGAAGAAAAGAGGAGAATAGAGAAGAAACCTAGCTGGGGAAGAAGTTGGGTATGAATCGCTAAAAGAGAGTCGGGCAGTCCTCGCTAAATCAGGTTTATCTGTCTATGCACTCTAAGTTAAGCTATGAGGCCACCACCGTTGGAAAGAAGACTTTCGGTGCTTCATTTTTCAGTCAAGAATATCCGAAGGCCGAGTCCGGATGGGGGAGATATGATTGGTTGAAGTTGGGCATCCTCCCGGTTGGACCAAAACTGAGAAACCTTCACCAAAACAAGCATAACTTTTTTTTATAATTGGAATTTTGATGCAAGGCTGGTTCCATTGGAAAGCTTACTTCCGGGGCTTCAATTTGGACACAAGAATGACCTGAAAAGGAGTTCACATGAAGGAGTTATGCCCGTTTGAAGTTGGACCTGCAGAGCAGATTTTTCCTGCCGACTGACCAGTTAAAGTTGCCGGCCGACCAATTTTGCTAGCCGACGACCTTCCGGTGTATTCTACAGATTGAATGGATGCCAGCTGTGCCATCTGGAGGGCACAAACTGGATCCTCCATAAACGTGTATGGAGGATCTTTGCTCTTGGTTTGAAGCTTCTAAGAGAAGCTTTAGTCTCTTGGCTCTACAAAGGAAGGCTCCCCTCTCCTTTGCCATGGTTCTGAATTTTCAGAGGCTCATACACACACTCCTCCATATCTCTCTATTCCAAGCTCCAAAAAAACCCTTGTTCTTGGTCCCATTGCACTACACCTCATAGCCTATCACCTCTACCACCCATTCCAGCACCTTGAAGTTGATTTTCAGAGGTTGAGAGCTCATCATCTTGGTCCAGAAGCTGCTGCATTGCTGTGCTACAAGGGTAAGTCACTATCTCCCTCTTTGTAGCCTTATCTTGCTTCCTTCTTTAGCCTTATTTTCAAGCATTTATGGGCTTTGACATAAACTGTAAAGTGTATTATTTTGAGCTCCTCTTGAGGTTTGATTAAGGACACTTTTCTGTTTGAGGTCATCTACCTCCTTGTATCTTCCATCTCTCTTTTAGGGCTAATTTTGCATCCTAGCTTAGCCTTACTTGCAAGCTTTTTCGAGATTTTCCATGAACTAAAAAAAGTTTTATTTGGAGCCCCTCTTAAAGTTTGATTAAGGGCATTTTTCTGTTTGGGGTCATCTTCCCCTTTGCATGCTTCATTTCCTCATGATTAGGGCTATGCATTAGAGCATTTGCATTGGCCTTGGTTTGGCCTCTTAGCCACTGAAATCCAGTGGATTTTCAGTGGCTTAGGTGTATTCTTGAGCCTTAAAATCAGAGGAGGGTGACCCCCTCTCTCCTTGTCTTGTTTGGTGGCCTTTTGGGCCTTCCAAAGGACCCCCTATTTGCAAGCTTCCAAGCTTTGTTTCTATAATTTTTCAGTAGGCTTTAGGACCCCCATAACTCATTTTCAGAGTTGATTTTTCTATGTTAAGTATCCTTGATGCATGTGCAGAGTAACCCCTCTTGCAGCTTATCAAAGGAGCTCATCGTTCTTGCATGTGTAGACCTCATTTCAGTAGGTATTTGGGCATATTTTGATATGTTTTGTTCACTATTTTTGGCTGGTTTGGTGAGATTTCATATGCTTCATATAGGTGTGGTATAAACCATGCTTACTAGCCAATCTTGCATATTGTTTTAGCCCTACATGTTAGCACTTTTTGGCCATGCTTTAAACTAGTATTGTGCATATTTTGGGACTGCCTTGGCTCGGTCTTTGTGCTTCATGGTCAAATAATTCTTGCTTTGCATAGTTAGAGTTCAACACATGTGCCTAGTTTTGAGTTTCAGGGGCTATTTCATGCATTGGATGGCATATTTACATATTTCGGGACCATTGAGCATCATACTTCAGTGCTGGAACATATGCCATTGTATGCCATAATTCATCCTTTCAAGCCTTTTGGGCCTTCCAAAGGACCCCCTATTTGCAAGCTTCCAAGCTTTGTTTCTATCATTTTTCAGTAGGTTTTAGGACCCCCATAACTCATTTTCAGAGTTGGTTTTGCTATGCTAAGTATCCTTGATGCATGTGTAGAGTAACCCCTCTTGTAGCTTATCAAAGGAGCTCATCGTTCTTGCATGTGTAGACCTCATTTCAGTAGGTATTTGGGCATATTTTGATATGTTTTGTTCACTGTTTTTGGCTGGTTTGGTGAGATTTCATATGCTTCATATAGGTGTGGTATAAACCATGCTTACTAGCCAATCTTGCATATTGTTTTAGCCCTACATGTTAGCACTTTTTGGCCATGCTTTAAACTAGTATTGTGCATATTTTGGGACTGCCTTGGCTCGGTCTTTGTGCTTCATGGTCAAATAATTCTTGCTTTGCATAGTTAGAGTTCAACACATGTGCCTAGTTTTGAGTTTCAGGGGCTATTTCATGCATTGGATGGCATATTTACATATTTCGGGACCATTGAGCATCATACTTCAGTGCTGGAGCATATGCTATTGTATGCCATAATTCATCCTTTCAAGGCCTTTGTGGAGTTGTGTTTTGTGCCTTAGACTCGGGGCCATTGCATTGTGCATGTTTGCGTGCATCTTGGTTGCCTCATTTTCATCACATGGCCACTGATTTTGGCATGCTTGCGAGCTATCCATGTTAGTTTAAGTCCATCATCGCATGTTTTGCATGCCATGTTTGCTTACATGTTTAGGTTGCGTGCCTAGTATACATTGCTCATTTGCATGTTCATGTTGCATACTTAGCTTCCATGCCTAGGTTGCATTTCATTGAGCATGCATCCCTTGCCTCTTGATTAATCACGGTAGGGGTTGGGGTCCTTTGATGTGTTTTGTGCTTGCATTTCATTTGATATCGAAGTTGCACACTTGGCTTTTGGGCCATCATGCATTGAAATGCGTGATTGACGGCCCGAGGGTCGAGGGCCATGCTCCCTTGAGTCCATTGCATGATAGGGAGTGTGGCCATGCTCACATTTTCTTGAAAATTCCATGCCATACACTGCTTGCCCTCTCCTGCTGTCAACTGTAGTATTCTGCAGGAAGAAACGGCCGGCCGGCCACCTACAGTGCCGACCGACCATCGGTGGTTGGCCGGTGGTACAATAGTTAGCCGATAAGCCCATCCCCATGGCCGGTGGTGCTTTAAATTGGCCGGTGATATTCTAGAGTGATCAGGAATCAGTTCAGAGATGCCCCAAGAATTTTCACAGTCCTCAGAGGAGTAGGGTAGTGTTAACAGAGGCAACAATACTATTGCAGCGAGTTTCCGGGCAAGACGAGTCAAGCATGCATCATTCACGCATCCTGAGGTGGGGCTGTGGCCACCTTCTTTCTGCATTTAATTTGTTAATTAATTAGAAATTCTGTAATAATTAATTTAGTCTTATTTATTTGGACTGTAATATTTATTCGGACCCTCCGGGTGAGGGCAATTGTGTAATAAGTGTGTGTGAGTGTGTGTATGTCTCCCAACCCCACGTCTTTCTTCCCTTTTATTTACTAGCTTTCGATGGTTAGTCTAGGGCATGTTTCAATTAGCATACAGTATGATAGCATGTTTGCATCCATTCATTCGTTTTGCATGCACCGGGCTCGGCGCATCATTCTAACTGCATTTGTATTCCAATTCCAAATTGAATATGTGTTAGTTGTAGAATTTCACATGTCATTGTAGATTAGCCAAGCTCATCTTAGTTGCATTTTGCATTTGTTGTATTAGCCATCTTAACATGAACTAGGATCTTGCATATAATTACTAACTAGTTTCTGTTTTGGCTCGGAGTACTTGGTAAGTTCTCATGCTTTAGCATCCTTGCATGTGTGTGAGTGTTTCCATGACAGCATACTTACCATGAGGCTAGCTGCTTATGTGATATAACTGCTTGAGTGCCTGTGGATGGAGGTTGAATTACCTAAATTGAAATAATGCACCAAAATTGTGAGTTTTAAGCCCACTAGATAGTGGCAAAACCATCTTTTCTAAAGCCCACTTGAGGGTGGCAAAATCTGCATTTTAGCCTACTTGTGAGTAGCAAACCATTTTCAGAACAAACATGAAATGTTTTGTTCTAATTTAGGCGATTGGGTCTATACTTCTTTGCTGTGCGCATAACATAGTAATTCCAGGCTAATAACCGGAATAAGAGCATATAATGTTTTCAAAACAAGATATCATGGTTAGTAGAGGCCGATCTTTGATCAGGCGTGCGGGGGTGCTCATAGCTGACCTTTCCCAATCGTACCCAAGTTCCAGAGCCGAGGCAACTTTGGTGATGACGGACACGTTGCCTTTGGCACCGAGTCAGGGTTTCCTAAATTCCCCCCAAATAAAATATTTAGGTGGCGACTCTGTATCTGGCAAAGTAATCCATGTTTGGCACTTCTTTTCTAAAAATCTGTTTTCTCAAAATGATTTGCCGGATTTGAACTCTTTGGTTCAGATTAAGGATCGTGACAATTCGAGTCCGAACTGTAGCATGGGGCCCACGGGCACGTCTACACCATGTAAACATAGTTTATGCAAACACTACTATTGCCATTGTATAGGTATTTCGTCCGTGGGATCGGCACCAATGTATACGCGTGGCTTTCGGGACCTTCATCCCGGACACACAGGCCAACTTAACTTCGATGTTACACACCTCCTTCCCAACTTCACCCATTTTATCAAAGTCAATTACATTTTCAATGTATTAATCAATATACAACCATGCTCAGCATAAAATGGATGAGAATTTAGTTTTAGTTCACCTAATCCTCATGCAATTTCTACAACAATCATAACTATTCTCTACTGATAGCCCAAAACAAATATCTCTAACAAATAATTAAATTTCCATTAAGGATACACTTTTCCAAAATCTCAAATGGGAGTGCTAATACATATCCAACTCCACCCTCATCATCAATATCAATTTAATTTCATAATTCCCAATATCAATCCCATGCTCACTTTACAATCTCAACATTTACATTTTAGGACAGTTTAGGGAAAAATACCTCTCTTTCAAAATCCATTTGAATGCAAGAAATATCTCATTTCAACATATATTAACCCAAAATTTATAATCACAACATTTTGCAAGAAACCATTTGAAAAGGCCTCTATTACATTTTGATTTAAAACCGTAGGTTTTTGCCAAAAACCCTAAACCACCATAATCCTTTGAAATAGCAAATAGCAAAGACAAAACCCATACTAGAGTGTGAAAAATCCCTACCTCGAAGCTAGAAGACCAAGGAGAGAGTGAAGAACCCTCAAAGAAGCCGAAACCCACTTTTGTTTGGATGAAAAGAGAGCACACGAAGTGTTCTACCTTTTTAACAAAGAGAGTAGGGTGAAGAAATCAATAGATCTTGGTGTTTTTGTAGAGAGAACATAAGTCTTTTAGAGAGAGAAAGTCTAGATCTAGGGTTTTTGGAACGTTTAGAGAGAGATTGAAATGAAAAAGTAATGTAAAAAGTGACTTTTACGGATTGATATATGCGTACTCCACTCGAGCACAAGAAGTGAAGCTCGAGCATAAGACACAAAAGATGAGACCGCTCAAGCACAAGAAATTGATGCTCGAGCATGAAATACAAGCTTTTAGTACTTTTACAGGTAGAAGACCAACACTCGAGCGCAATAATGGCAGCTCGAGCCAAGACTGCTTGAGTGCAAGAAGTTTTGCTTTAGCGTAGAATACCACTTCCCAGTACTTTTGCAGACCTGCAAAAGTACTGAGAGCTTACAATGACCGCTAGAGCGCAAGAAGTGACGCTCAAGCGTAGGAGCAAAATTCTGGGCAATAAAAGTTTGAAAAAGAAGCTACCAACCTGTTCCAAACGCAACCAATACAACCTAATAGCCAAACTTAAAGAGGTATAAGCGGAAAAAAAGCATAGATAACTACATAAGATAATGAAACTCGGATCCAAAACATCAAATGAGTCGGTTCCAAGCCAGAAACGCTATAACCTCCCCCCTTAAGGAATTTCTCCTCCGAAATTTAAATCAAACATTAAAACCAAGTTTAAACCAATTACATAATGATAGTAATTCCAATTCATCACCATGACCCATCCATCGGTCATCCATTCTCATTAACATGATAAACGAGCTTTCAACATTGAATATACAATTCACATTTTCAAATCATATACAATGTTTATATTTCATTAATATAACAAAGTTTTTAATACATGCTTAAACATCAATAAACAAGTCTGGATATTTCTCATGGGCTTTCGCCTCATGTTCCCAAGTGGCCTCTGTGGGGGCCGATTATTGGGAGTCATAGAGATTCCAGATAATCAAACCTGGAAGAGTCGATATTCCGAAGCACTCAGCAATGGGCCAGAAAGCTCAAATCCAACCCTACTCAGCCAAATGACCGATTCAACAAGGGGCTGAGTGAAGATCGGACAGTCATGAAAAGTGCCGAATACGAGGTGGGAAAGGGATCTAATCCCGAGGCCCAAAGAAGAAAAGATATAAATAGGAGAAACATCAGCTAGAAAGAGGTATATGAGAATTATTGTGCTTAAACTTAGAATACAAGCTTCCTCGAGTGTAGATACTAACTTGCCCGTCGGAGTGCTAATTCCGGCACCCTCAACCGGAGTGTTTATTCTTTTTTAGGTGACCAGAAGAGGATCACGAGCGTTCCCCAGGATCCTGAAGAGTATTTCCAATCCACTTCTCCACAATTGGCGCCGTCTGTGGGAATACTTAAGCACATCCATGGCGAACGTGACGAGAGATCCTCCCACAGTCACTCTCAACCCCATACCTCAAGATGAAACCGCTCCAACAAGCTTGCTTGGAACAGAGACTATCACCTCAAGACGTGCCCTGAATTTTGCCTCACCCTCGACTTCGGAGCATGAGATAATGCGGGCGATCATAGAACAAGCAAAGCAAAACGAATAGAGGTTGGAAAGCATGATCGTTGAGAACGAACGTCTTCGTGAAAATTTGGCCTTGGAAATGGCGAAGTCCGCGCAAGCTGCGCGCCCAAATCCGGAACGATCTTCACAAGCAGATGGTCGACGATCTCGAGCCCGACAACAAGATACTGATAGCAACTCTGACTCATTATCCTCGAGGCCCAAGAAGAAGGGACGATCTGCAATTTCCAGTTCTCTTGAAGAGAGTCCCCATACAAGGCCCAAGCGAAGAAGAAACAGCTCGGACGACGATCAACACGATCGCTCTGTACAACGGATTCCAAGTGCGGTGCTATCTCAGAAATTCATGGCACCGTCATTCACCTCGCACGACGGGAAATTGGCACAAGATGTCCGGCTATAACAATACGTCCGAAAAGGCAACCTAGCCAAAGCAATAGCCTCGTCACAGGATTCACATTCGCTTCGCCCAATCCACAAGATATACATCATGCCGATCTCATCGGAGGTACACGCAGTTCAGTTGAAGTGTAATCATCACGAGCAACTCACTCCGGCTAAACGGCCCCTTGAAGCCGAGGTTATCACTTTCAATGATTTGGATTTGGCCGGAATAACACTGCCCCACATTGATCCATTGGTAATTGAGTTACGCGTAAACCGATTCACAGTTGAGCGTGTATTCATCGATCCGGGGAGCACTTTGGAGATTATGTACTACAAGACATTCACCAAACTTGGCTTCTTTGAATCGGATCTCTCCACAGCTCCTTATCCACTATTCGGTTTTAATGCCAGTCCAGAATACCCGTTGGGAAAAATCCGACTGCCCGTTCGAGCAGGTTCCCAAACAGTGGATGTGGGATTATTGGTCGTCAAGCTGCCATCGCCATATAATCTCATCATGGGACGGTCCTGGTTGCATACTATGCGAGCCGTGCCCATCACCTATCATCAACTGCTCCGCTTCTCGACAGAACGCGGCATTGAACAAATCCGCGGCTCCCAGAAATCGGCACAAACATGTTACCTCACGAAAAAAACGCCAAAGGCACTACAAGTGAATTCCATTGAGTTGGCAGACCGAGAAAGCCTCGATGATGTTGGGTGGCTCCCAAAGGAAAAAGCAACAGAAGACTTAGAACAAGTTCAAATTGATGGAAGCCCAGACAAGTTCTTCATGGTCGGCGCCTCCTTGAATCAGGCCGACCGACAACAGTTGATATCTTTCCTACTGAGCAACCTCGATGTCTTTGCATGGACTGTGTACGAGATGCCGGGTATGGATCCGTCAGTTTCACAACACCGTTTGAACGTCGATCCTAAGTGCAAGCCGATCATTCAGAAAAGCCGGCGGTCAGCTACAGAGCACACTACTGCCGTTGTTGAGGAGGTCGACAGGCTGCTTGACGCCGGAGCAATTAGGGTGATGACCTACCCTATATGGCTCTCTAATACAGTGGTGGTAAAGAAGAAAAATGGGACTTGGCGAGTGTTCGTCGACTTCACGGACCTAAACAAAGCCTGCCCAAAGGATTGTTTTCCTCTTCCCAAAATAGACCAGCTCATAGATGCTACGGCGCGTCATCAGCGTATAAGTTTCCTTGATGCCTCTAGAGGTTATCAACAAATCGCCATGCATCCGGAGGACCAAGAGAAAACTTTATTCCTCACCCCAAGAGGAATCTATTGCTATAAGGTAATGCCTTTTGGGTGGAAGAATGCAGGGGCAACCTACCAGAGACTGATCACCACCATGTTCAAGGAGAAACTCGGTAAAACAATGGAAGTGTACATCGACGATATGGTCGTTAAGTCCAAAGAAGAGCAGAATCATATAGCCGATTTGGAAGAGACATTCAGCATCCTACGCAAATATGAAATGAAGTTGAACGCTTCCAAATGTGCGTTTGGTATCGGCTCTGGAAAATTCTTGGGCTACATTGTTAACCACAAAGGAATCGAAGCCAACCCAAGGCAAATCACAGCAATCCTGGAGCTCGGCTCCCCTTGTTCAGTAAAGGAGGTCCAAAAGTTGATGGGGATGGCTGCCGCACTAAACAGGTTTATCAGCCGGTCCACAGATCGCTGCTGACAATTCTTTCATACACTATGGCAGGGCAAGGCCTTTGAATGGTCTGCCGATTGCGAAGCCGCTTTCAATGGTCTGAAGACCTACCTCCGCTCAGTACCACTCCTGACAACACCCTCTGTTGGCAACCCGCTCATTCTGTACCTGGCAGTCTCTGACCAAGCCGTCAACGCCGTGTTGATAAAGGAAGAGCTGGGAGAGCAGCGGCTAGTGTATTATGTGAGCAAGGCAATGGTTGACACCGAAACACGCTACCTTCCCCTGGAAAAGCTCATCCTAGCCCTAGTTATGGCGGCAAGGAAGCTCATGCAATACTTCCAGGGGCATAGCATTGGGGTACTTACAAATCACCCCCTCCGATCAGTCCAACGCAGTGCGAAAGCATCCAGACGTGTTTCAAAGTGGGCTCTGGAACTTGGCCAATACGATATTCAATTTCTACCTAGAACCTCAATCAAAGGACAAGTGCTTGCCGACTTTATCGCCGAATTCACTGGGGGCCTTGCCGATTTCAAGTCTAATGTGGACTTTAAGACGGATGAGATTCGACCAAACTCGGACTGGAGGATTTGTGTCGAGGACATCTGGCAGTTGTATTGTGATGGATCATCCAATCAGCGGGGCAGTGGAGTTGGAGTTATAATCATGACCCCCGACGGCGCAATAATTGAGCAGGCCGTGAAGCTCGACTTCAAAGCATCGAATAACAAAGCCGAATACGAAACCCTTTTAGCCAGTTTGAGGAATGCGCATATCCTGGGTGCTCGACGTCTGGTGGTGTTTTGTGACTCAAAACTGGTGATCAATCAGCTAAAGGGGGAGTACGCGGCAAGAAACGACCGTATGGCAGCCTATATGAAAACGACCAATTCCTTGTTGGCAAAATTTGAACATCATGAGTTGAATCAGATAACACGTGATCAGAACACCCACGCAGATGCCTTAGCCTGCCTAGCCTCCGCAATCAACTCAGAGATTAAACGGACCATCGAAGTTGGATTCATCCCAGAGCCAAGCATCGGCCCCTCGGAGGAAGTCCAAATCAATGTTATAGAATCTGCACCAAGCTGGATGTATCCCATTGTCATGTTCTTATCCTTTGAACAACTCCTAGAGGACAAGAAAGAAGCACACAAGCTGCGAAACAAAGCCATACGATACTACTTGGACTCGCAAGGAAAGCTTTATAAAAAGTCACTCTCTGGCCCATATTTGGAATGTGTGCACCCGGACAAAGTCGGAGAGCTTCTGGCTGAGATACACGAAGGCAGTAATGGTGCCCATTCTGGTAGACGCTCTTTGGCCCACCGAGCTATAACGCAAGAGTATTATTGGCCGACAATGAGAGCGGATGCCGAGTGTTATGCGAAAAAGTGCGAACAGTGCCAGAAATTCTCTCCGTTAATCCATCTGCCTGCTGAAGAGTTGAACTCTATCACCAGCCCTTGGCCGTTCGCCCAGTAGGGGCTTGATATTGTAGGACCATTGCCGAGGGCCCCATGGAACAAGCGATACCTGATCGTCGAAATAGATTACTTCACGAAATGGGTCAAAGCGGAGGCATTAACTCACATACGAGATACTGACATTAAGCGCTTCGTATGGAGGAACATCATAACACGATTCGGCATTCCCAGAGCTCTTATCTCAGATAACGGCACCCAGTTTGATTGTGGCGTATACCGAGAGCTGTGCAGCAAATATGGTATCCGGCCTTACTTTTCTATGCCGGCCAACCCCCAAAGCAATGGCCAAGCCGAGGCCTCTAATAAATCCATCTTGGAAGGCATTAAGAAGAGGCTGGAGAAAGCCCAAGGCAAATGGATCGAAGAATTACCAAGCGTCTTGTGGGCTCATCGAACTACACCAGGAAGATCAACTAGAGAAACGCCGTTTGCCCTATGCTTTGGAACCCAGGCAATTTCAACCCTAGAAATCGGCCACCCGACACTGAAGTTGCAAGTTTTCGATATGGGCTGAAACGACATGATGCTGGTTTTGGATTTGATTCTAATTGAAGAACGAAGAGATCGAGCCCTTGCGTTGATGGCACGGTACCAGCAATAGCTGGCAAAGTCGTACAATAAATGCGTTCAGCCTCGCCGCTACGCACCAGGAGAGTTGGTCCTGAAGAAGGTACTCCCAGCTGACAGGAAACTGGCCGATGGAAAATTGGGTCCTAACTGGGACGGACGACCCATATCAAGTTGATTCGATCGCAGGAGTAAGGGCGTATCGGCTCAAAGACATGTCTGGAAAGAGTCTGCTACGACCTTGGAATTCCACACATTGACGCAAATTTTATCATTAACTTGACTTGTGGGACATGATACTTGTTCTGAACTATTCGTCATGTACGTCTCTTTTTCTATAAATACAAAGATTCCCATTCACCTACTATAGAATCTAGTTTGAACATGGTCCAATCAAAGCCTCCAGATTCAGAGCGCCCTTCGTGGATATCACGATTGGCCAATCAAAGTCTCCAGATTCGGAGCCCATCAGCGAATGACGTCTTTGGGCCGATTAAAGGCTCCGGATTCGGAGCCCCATCGGCGAATGACGTCTTTGGGCCGATTAAAGTCTCCAGATTCGGAGCGCCGTTCGTGGATATCACGATTGGCCAATCAAAGTCTCTAGATTCGGAGCCCCATCGGCGAATGACGTCTTTGGGCTGATTAAAGTCTCCGAATTCGGAGCGCCTTTCGTGGATATCACGATTTGCCCATCAAAGTCTCCAGATTCGGAGCCCCATCGGCGAATGACATCTTTGGGCCGATTAAAGTCTCCGGATTCAGAGCACCCTTCGTGGATATCACGACCGGCCAAAACAAAGTCTCCGGATTCGGAGCGCCATCGGCGAATGACGCCTTTGGGCTGATTAAAGTCTCCGGATTCGGAGCGCCCTTCGTGGATATCACGACAGGCCAAAACAGTCTCCGGATTCTGAGCCCCATCGGCGAATGACGTCTTTGGGCCGATTAAAGTCTCCGGATTCGGAGCGCCCTTTGTAGATATCACGACCGTCCAAATAAAGTCTCCGAATTCGGAGCCCCAACGGCGAATGACGTCTTTGGGCTAAGCTGCAGGGCCGTGCTTAACACAATTTCGATTAAAACAGGTCGAGCAACGTCCAGTCACTGATCTGAGATACGTTCATTCAAACACGTATAATGAAACATATGCAAGCACGAGTGTGATTAAAAATAAAATTCTTTTATTTTATTCAACCAATCAGTAATCACATAATTCTAGACGCGATCCGCGTTAGCACTTTACAGTGAATATTTTCATTCGGCGCTGCCCTTTTCAACTTCAAAGGCGAGAAAGAGAATATGATCACGATGATCCAGCCCACATAAGCTAGAATCGATACCCTTCGCTCGGAGAACTTCCGCGGCCTGAAGAGCCGCGATCCAATCATGTTTAAATCCCCGATTCTCGCATCGACAAACCTCTTCAGCGAGTGTCTCTTTCATTTTTTCAACCCCAACCTGCTGATTGATATGTGCCACAGCCACTTCATGCACTGATTTTTGGCCTTTTAAACGGCCTAATTATCTAATCAGCGATTTTGGGCGAATGCTTCCAAGTCCATGCATTGGCTGGGGCAAGGGCAGATTTATTAATCTAACCGGCCGTGCATCTTGGCCCCATGCCGATTGATATGTGTCACAACCACTTCATGCAATGATTTTTAGCCTTTTAAACGACCTAATTATCTAATTGGCGATTTTGGGCGAATGCCTCCAAGTCCATGCACTGGCTGGGGCAAGGGCAGATTTATTAATCTAACCGACCGAGCATCTTGGCTCCATGCCGAGTGATATGTGCCACAGCCACTTCATGCACTAATTTTTGGCTTTTTTAAACGGCCTAATTATCTAAACGGCAATTATGGGCGAATGCCTTAAAGTCCATGCACTGGCTGGGGCAAGGGCAGATTTATTAATCTAACTGGCCGAGCATCTTGGCCCCATGCCGATTGATATATGCCACAGCCACTTCATGCACTTATTTTTGGCCTCTTAAACGACCTAATTATCTAATCAGCGATTTTGGGCGAATGCCTCCAAGTCCATGCACTGGCTGGGGCAAGGGCAGATTTATTAATCTAACTGGCCGAGCATCTTGGCCCCATGCCGATTGATATATGCCACAGCCACTTCATGCACTTATTTTTGGCCTCTTAAACGACCTAATTATCTAATCAGCGATTTTGGGCGAATGCCTCCAAGTCCATCCACTGGCTGGGGCAAGGGCAGATTTATTAATCTAACTGGCCGAGCATCTTGGCCCCATGCCAATTGATATGTGCCACAACCACTTCATGCACTGGCTGGGGCAAGGGCAGATTTATTAATCTAACCGGCCGAGCATCTTGGCCCCATGCCGATTGATATGTGTCACAACCACTTCATGCACTGATTTTTAGCCTTTTAAACGGCCTAATTATCTAATTGGCGATTTTGGGCGAATGCCTCCAAGTCCATGCACTGGCTGGGGCAAGGGCAGATTTATTAATCTAACCGGCTGAGCATCTTGGCCCCATGCCGAGTGATATGTGCCACAGCCACTTCATGCACTAATTTTTGGCTTTTTTAAACGGCCTAATTATCTAAACGGCAATTATGGGCGAATGCCTTGAAGTCCATGCACTGGCTGGGGCAAGGGCAGATTTATTAATCTAAGTGGCCGTGCCTCTTGACCCCATGCCTTGCTAAAAATTACAGGCAAATTCTAAAACAAAAAACAAGAGTCGCCCAAGCTAGCCCTCGGAGTCGGACTCCAGCGGCTCAACATCCTCTTGCTTATACGGAATTGGCATAGCCAGCGACATTAGCAGTAGCAAGGGCTTTGAGCCAGCCATATTTAAATCCCTAATTGTCAAACTTGGCAACTTCATCCATATATTCATCAAAAGCTAATTTTTTCCAGCATCAAATGTGCTGGAAGCCTACAGGTCGGCTATTTCCGTTGCCGCCTTCATCTTTTCCAACCCAGTTTCCAATTTAGAGATCGCCTCCTGGGCCAACTTTAGGGCGTCGTCGCTCGCATCCGCCCTCTTCTCGGCTACCAATCTCAATTCTCCGGCATTACGGGCCCTTTCCGTCTCAGCCGCGGCTCGGGCACCCTCCGACTGCGCCTTACTCCTTTGGCCCTCAACCTTCGCTTGTAAACGGCCAATTAGCTCAACGACATCGTGATAGCGACGGCCCATGTCGGCTATCCTTCCGACGGCCTGCAAAACAGGAATTTGAGAACAAAATAATATTTTCGTAAAAAGAAAAGACAAAGTCCAGATATATACCAAAAGAGCCAATTGCACAGCCAACCCAATCGCAACCAGATCAGGCTCCGCCCAAAATGCCGCCTTGTCAGCAGTCAGCGAAACAGACGTCGCCAAGCTGAGTGCAACCGTCGGATCTTTGATCACCGAAGCATCGCAAAAGATCGGCGTATTTTTTATCTTGGCTAAATAACAAAAGGCATAATCACATCCGACTCATCCAAGCGAGGTCATTTGTCGACACAGTCTTCTTCTGAGCCGGCATCGACATCAGCAGGGCGTCTCCAACCTTTGCTCAGCCTATACACTTGCCTGCACAAAAGGTTCTGCGTCGACACTTCCATTCTTTTCCATCCCCTCGATAACAGGCAAGGACTGGGATTGAGATTCGGTAGTCCGAATCTCTTCCGCCCTTCGCCACGTGGCCAGCCTTTCCGCGTTTGCCTTCTTGGAAAGTTTAGTTAGGCTCAACCCAGCCATATTTTCTGGGAACGTGCCGGAAAGGTCTTCCAGATCGTGAAAAATATCGTCAAGCGCACTGTCTTCTCGACCCGAAGTGGACAGAGGATCAGTCGAATTAAGGCCTGCTTCTTCAAATGTTAACTTCAAAGCCTCGTCAACCTCAGTTTCGGATTGATCGGACTCGGTGGAGTCAACTACTTCTAGCCACTCCGAATCTGATCCCTCACCCTCCGGAATTAGGAAATTTTCCGACACCGAAAAGGTTGTATAAGTCGGGTCGTAGCGGAGCAGAACATGGGCTGCCCTCCCCTGCTTCTGAAGACTCCGTCGGCCGAAATACTTGAGCGCAGTCTTGATTTCTGAAAGGATGGCGTCGTCAGTCGAGGTCATCACTTCATATCGTTTCCTGCAAAAGCAAAACCGTGAGGTCCCAAAAATAAAGCTTTATAAATATAACAAGTAAACAAATAAAAGCAAACACTCGCCACTTGGTTCGCCCTTCCGTCTAGGAATACGATCAAGGTGATCCTCGCCTTCGCCGAATTCCCAGTTTCCTTGGACGACGACGATAACATCATCGACTCGCTTCCCAGAGTTGGAAAGCATAGTCACTAGTTGATGGTCGGTGTCTTTGGCCATAAGGCAATAACGTCCGTGCCGACCAGAAGACTTGGCGAAAACGTAGCAATGCCGAATAGCGGGAATGCCAAGGTTAAGCCCAAGGCGGCGGTTTGGTGCGATAATTCCCATCACGATCCTAAAGAAGTTGACGTTGGGTTGGAAATGAATTAACCCCCAATGGCAAAGCATGGCCTTAAGGAGTGGGTGAAGGACGAAGTGGACTCCATCCTCTGCGATTGATAAAAGAGGGAAAACGATCGTGGTTTCGCTAACCCTCTCCATATCGAGGGTGCCGTCTGTTACGAATGACAGATGGACATCATCATGAATGGAAAAATAGCGTCGGAAACTAGAAATTCGATGCGGTGAAAGGAGATTTTTTAAATGATTCGACATTTCCCTCAGCCAAAAGGATTATGATAAGTCAAGAGAAACAAAGCAAAGAAGAACAGAACTTACAAGTGACAGAGGAGATAGAGCAGAGTAGGAAGTTGCAGAGGTAGTATGGAAGGCAGTCCAGCGACGAGTATCTAAAAACGTGTATGTGTTTGAAAAGACGTCGAAATTTTAAACCACGATAAATAGAAGTATACGAAGAAGCGGGAAGTTGAAATGATAACCGAGAAGTGTGTGTACAGACATTTGCATTGGGAAACGGTCAGCCACCGAATTTCTGCTCTGACCCTTCGAGTTCAAAGCCAAATACTCCAGCCAACTGTCGATAGTGGAGTGCTTGGGGGGCAATTGTGGGGGCCGATTATTGGGAGTCATAGAGATACCGGATAATCAAACCTGGGAGAGTCGATATTCCGAAGCACACGGTAATGGGCCAGAAAACTCAAATCCAACCCTACTCGGCCAAATGACCGATTGAGCAAGGGGCCGAGTGAAGATTGGACAGTCATGAAAAGTGCCGAATACGTGATGGGAAAGGGATCTAATCCCGAGGCCCAAAGAAGAAAAGATATAAATAGGAGAAACATCAGCTAGAAAGAGGTATTTGAGAATTATTGTGCTTAACTTAGAATACAAGCTTCCTCGAGTGTAGATACTAAACCTGGGAGAGTCGATATTCCGAAGCACACGGCAATGGGCCAGAAAACTCAAATCCAACCCTACTCGGCCAAATGACCGATTGAGCAAGGGGCCGAGTGAAGATTGGACAGTCATGGAAAGTGCCGAATACGTGATGGGAAAGGGATCTAATCCCGAGGCCCAAAGAAGAAAAGATATAAATAGGAGAAACATCAGCTAGAAAGAGGTATTTGAGAATTATTGTGCTTAACTTAGAATACAAGCTTCCTCGAGTGTAGATACTAACTTGCCTGTCGGAGTGCTAATTTCGGCACCCTCGACCGGCGTGTTTATTCTTTTTCAAGTGACCAGAAGAGGATCACGAGCGTTCCCCAGGATCCTGAAGAGTATTTCCAAACCACTTCTCCACTGCCTCCTTAACCCCATGGTGTCGCCATAAAACTTTTACCAATGGAATCGTCTTGCCCCGCAAGACTTGGTCTCAAGTATCTAAAACTCTAACCAGTCTCTCCTCATACGAGGCGTCCTCATCAACCTCCAACTCAGTCCAATCTAACACGTGTGAAGGATCCAGTTCATACTTTCGAAGCATACAGATATGGAACTTGTCATGAACCCCGGAAAGCTGTGGCGGCAAGGCCAAGCGATAAGCTACCTCCCCAATAGGGTATAGGATCTTAAAAGGTCCAATAAATCTAGGAGACAACTTTTTGCTCTTCCCAAACCTCATCAAACCTTATCTAGGTGATATCTTTAAGAAGTAATCTCCGACCTCGAAGGATAACAGTCTCATTCTATGGTCGGCATAGCTTTTCTAACAATTCTTATCCGTAACCAACCTCTTTCGGATTAGGGGAATTTTCTTCGTCATTTTTAAGACTAACTCTGAACCCAACATAGGTGCATCACCGACCTCAACCCAACACACAGGGGATCTACATGGTCGGCTATACATGGCCTCAAATGGTACCACACCAATACCCGACTGGAAGCTGTTGTTATAGGCAAACTCCGCTAAGGACAAGTGCCTCTCCCATGACCCCTTAAATGAAGGACACAGCCTCAAAGTATATCCTTAAGGATCTAAATAGTATGCTCATATTGCCCTTCAGTCTGAGGATGATAGGTGGTACTAAAGGTCAACCTAGTGCCCAAGGCATTCTGTAGGCCCTGCCACAATTGAGCCGTAAAGCGAGGATCTCTATCCGAAACAATAGTTACAGGGACCCCATGAAGTCGAACGACATCCCTAATGTAAAGGTTGGCTAGATAATCCACCGAGTCACTTGAATGCATAGGTACAAAATGCCCTGAGTTAGTCAATTGGTCAACCACCACCCAAATGGCGTCATTACTCTATTGGGTTGCAACAAACTCGTTGGCTTCTAGTGCACGGCCTTCACTTGTTGACAAGTAAGGCACTTCGACACAAACGCGGCTATATCTTTTTTCATCCCCTTCCACCAAAACTGACAACTAAGATCATGATACATCTTTGTGCCTTTCGGACGCACCACAAGGCGTGAATGGTGAAACTCTCGGAGGACTTCCTTTCGGCAAGACTCTGGCACGAAAAGACGGTCAAGGAACCTAACACTCTAGTTGGAATACACGTTCAAGCCTCTTTCTACCTTTTCACTAGAGATCTTCTCCTGGACGGATTCTTCCTTAAGGTCACCCCTCTGTGCTTCTATAACTCGGTTCACAAGTGTAGGTTGTGCAACTACCGAAAACAAAGCTGTAGACTCAATGGACTGGATAACATGCAAGTCAAACTCACTAATAGTACCCAACATCTCCCATTCTCGGATGGTAATGTAAGCTACACAGCTAATGGATTTCCTACTCAAGGCATCGGCAATTACATTGGCATTTCCCGGATGATAATGTAACTCAAAATCATAATCTTCCATAAAATCCATCCACCTTCTCTGCCTCAAATTCAGATCCTTCTGTGAAAACAAGTACTTCAGACTCTTATGATCAGAAAACACCTCAAACTTCTCACCATACAGGTAATGCCTCCAAATCTTCAAGGCAAAGATTACCGCTGCTAGTTCTAAGTCATGGGTAAGATAGTTCTCTTCTTGCGTTTCAACTGACGTGAGCCATAAGCTACTACCTTTCACTCTTGCATCAAAACACAACCCAAACCTTCCCGAGAAGCATCGCAATACACAAAATAGCCCAAACCCCTCTCCTAGATAATCAACACAGGAACAGTGGTAAGTCTAACCTTAAGCTCTTAAACAGACTTCTCACAAGTCTCACTCTACACAAATTTGATTCATTTCCTCAACAGTCTATTCAACGGTGAGGCTAACCTAGAGAAATTCTTCACAAACCGACGATAATACCCAACCAACCCTAAGAAACTACGAATCTCAAAGGCATTCTTATGTTATTCCCAATCTTGCACTGCTCCTATTTTGGATGAATCTATAGTCACTCATTTCCCAGATACCACATGGCCTAAGAACTTTACTTCTCTCAACTAGAATTCACAATTCACGAACTTTACTTCTCTCAACTATAATTTGTGGGCTCTAAGCAACTCAAGCACAACTCGTGAGTGTTCCTCGTGTTCCTCTTCAGAGGGTGAGTAAATCAAAATGTCATTGACAAAGACGACTATGAAGCGATCTAAGAACTCATAGAATATTCAATTCATTAGATCCTTAAACACGGCTGGTGTATTGGTTAGCCCAAACGGCATCACTAGGAACTCATAATTCCTATACCGCGTATGGAATGCTGTCATTTGGATATCTTCCTCCTTTACCCTCAACTGGTGATAACTCGATCTCAAGTCTATCTTAGAGAAGCAATAAGACCCCTTTAACTAATCAAACAAATCATCTGTGTGTGGCATTGGGTACTTGTTCTTAACAGTTACCCGGTTCAACTTTCGATAATCAATACAAAGCCGCAAGGCACCAT
Source organism: Camellia sinensis (assembly GCF_004153795.1). Classification (NCBI taxonomy): domain Eukaryota; kingdom Viridiplantae; phylum Streptophyta; class Magnoliopsida; order Ericales; family Theaceae; genus Camellia; species Camellia sinensis. Next base: position 434,747 of record NW_021026622.1, read on the forward strand.
CCTTCTTCTTAGCAAAGAGGGTTAGTGCTCTCCAAGGCGATGTACTAGGATGGATAAAACCCTTGTCTAACAATTCTTGGAGTTGAATCTTTAACTCACTCAAGTCAGCTGGCACAAATCTATATGGTGCTATAGAAATCGGTGCTATGCAAGGCACGAAATCAATAGAGAACTCAATCTCATGATGAGTTGGCAAACTAGTGAGATCCTTAGGAAAATCATCCGAGTATTCGCAAACTACCCTTGGCAAATCAACATGGATTTCGTCACACTCACTACCTAAGAAAGTTTGGAAGAATACAACTAAGCTCACTCTGACTTCGTGGATCAGATATTGGGGGTGATGAAGCTCTATCAACTCTATCCCCCTTGAAATAAAAACAATCACCGCTCCAGGTACATATAGTAACCCTCTGACGGTAACAATCTATGACAGCTCGATACGACAATAACCAGTCCATACCCAATATAGCATCCAAACTCGACATGTCAATCAACACAAACGCAAAAGAAAGTCAGTGACCGGCAACCTTTATCTCACAACCCTGACATCTCTATTCCAAAACAATGTCACCACCAATAGGTGACTCTACACTAAGTGGAGATGCTAACCGAGCCAATTCTAACCCTAATACCGATGCAAATGCAGACGAAATAAAAGAATGTGATGCACCTGTATTAATCAACACATTGGCAATAGAATTGCATAACAAGAAAACACCTCTCACAACTGAAGGCATTGGCACTAAATCTGGCGTGGTAACAACATACACGTGCCTAGTAAGTCTTTGCTCCACCTGCTCACCCTTCAGAGCATAAGTCTGATGCACTGATTGACCCGAAGGGCTCCCAGATTGGCCCACAAGGCCTAAACGACTGTACAGGTTGGTGGGTCTTTGTCTGTCTCGAACTAGACGCACCTAGTGTGCCACTCATCTGTGGGCAAAACCTCTTTATATGCCATGATTGCCCACACTGATAACAGGAAGGTGGTTGCCCACTCCCCTAATTCTGGCTCAGGGAATGAGCTGAAGAGGATGTAGACCACTGCCCCCTCCACTCTGTAGGCAACTTGGAGACTTGTGGCCCAACTGGCCACACTCAAAGCAAGTGAAATCCCCTAAACCACCTCTCCCAGAACCCGAATTTGGTATTAGAAAAATGGACCTTGACTGAGCTCCTTGGTACTATTATGGGGTAGAACCCCACTACATCTTACTATCTCTCTAAATATCCTAACTCTTCCTAGATCCCCTTATCTGCTCTCCCTCCATCCGCACCATGGTCTCAAGATGAGCCGCCTCTTCCACAAGGCGTCCATAATCTCTAATCGTTGACCTGGCAACTTTGAACATGAGCTCGGTTCTCAACCTCTTCTCTAACTCTATACAACGACGCGGCGCTCTTCAGTCGCTACGAGTTCTGGTGCAAACCTCGATAGGCTAGTAAGTGTGGCCTCAAACTTGGCCACCAGTGTGTTCAACTGCTTGAGCTTAGAAAACTAGTCCCTTAACTTCTCCCTAATAGTGGGAGGTAAGAACTAGTCTTGGAAAGCGTCGATGAAAGCCTCCCAAGTTACTCTAATGCGTCTACGCCCATACTTCCATAATTGACCCACATCTCTTTTCAGCTGGAAGGATGGCAAGGTCACTCTCAAACCATCATCTTCAATGCCAAGCATCTCATATGTCTTCACCATTTGTTCAAGCCACTTATCCACCTTCAGTGGCTCCTTAGGGTCACCCAAAAACTCGTCCAGATTTGACTGGAAGAACTCCCTCTATAAGAATGACGGCCTTGCTTCAGTAACTTGGGCCTGGACTTTATTGTCAGTCCTGAGAATGTCCATAGATACTCGCAATGCTCCGGCTATCTCACAGGCCAAAGTGCCCATGGCCTGCTGACCAACTGGCTCGGCCACATTGGCCCGATCAACTCCATCCTTTTGCACCGGAATTTTATCCGATAAAGGCACCTCATGCCTTCTAGGCCTACGACGACTACCACCACCATATCCACGTCCTGACATCCTAATGAAGGTAACAAAAGAGTTTAGCACATTTACAAATGTGCTGGAGCTAATTCACTCTCGTCTTAATGCGTTGGACAATAGTAGTTCACTCTACATAAGCACGTAGTCACATAAACAGATACGAATTTCCTTCCTAGATAATGACCACCCCGCGGCATTGCCAAAGTTCCAATTAGAAACAGTAGTGATCAAGTTCTCTTCTAATTAGACTTCTAGAAACGCATAGATCTAATCAATATCTTAGGAACTAAATCGCATACCTATATAACAACATAAGCATACTATCAGATAAACATACTGTGCACACAAACATCTTTGTCAAGCGAGACAAACCCATTGTGGTATTAACCATTTCCTATGTACCCAAAGTATTCAAACCTGGTATGCTCTGATACCAGGTTGTCATGCCCCGACATAAACTTAATATACCCATCTCATAATAGCGAATAAATAGCCCATAGATGAAATGATAAGCTTTCATTAATTAGAGTTTGATATACAATAGGTGACATATGCGATATACATTCATAAACAGTACATTTTGAAACTACAACATGTGTTACAAGATAGTGAATAGAGAGGAAAGCTAAACAAATGATCATGTGCCCTAATGGCTTACATCTTTCCAAGTCAATGCTTGGGTACATCAAAATTAAGTTTTTAGCTCAATACAGATAAAGCCTTATGCTTGTACAAAATTTAAATACAAAATAACAATAATGAGCCTTCAGTTCCATAGTCCTCCCAAGCTAAGTCCTTGGTAGAGGAATATCAGCAGCACTCGAAAATGGTTTTCCCACATAGGCTGAGCCAAAGCCTAGTAGAAATGCTACAACACAATTTATAAATGTTGACAATGCCATAAGGTGAATGCATATGCAATGCCCATAAAAAACATTTTATATTTTCTTTCAAAACCATGCTATGCAAAGTCTATATCCCAATTCATCAAATCATCTCTTTTACAATAGTAAACAGGGTTGTGAAGTACAACTTTGGGAATCTCAATAAGTACAACCTTTCATGGATATTTCGTCTGTGAGAAATCGTCAAACGGGGCCCATGTAAACGTAGTCTATGCAAACACTACTATTGCCATTTTACTAATATTACATCTGTGGGATATACATGCAGTTTTCGGGACTTTCACCCTGGACACACAGGCCAACTTAACTTCGGTGTTACACACCTCCTTCCCAACTTCACCCCTTTTATCAAAGTCAAGTACATTTTCACTGTATTAATCAATATGCAACCATGCTCAACATAAAATGGATGAGAATTTAGTTTTAGTTCATCTAATCCTCATGCAATTTCTACAACAATCATACCTATCCTCCACTAATGGCCCAAAACAAATATCACTAACAGATAAATAAATTTCTTTTAAAGATACACTTTTCCAAAATCTCAAATGGGAGAGATAATACATATCTAACTGCACCCTCATCATCAATATCAATTTAATTTCACAATTCCCAATATCAATCCCATGTTCACTTTACAATCTCAGCATTTACATTTTAGGGAAAAACATCTCTCTTTGAAAATCCATTTCAATGAAAGAAATATCACATTTCAACATATATCAACCTCAAATTTATAATCACAACCTTTTTCAAGAAACCATTTGAAAAGCCCTCTTTTACATTTTGATTTCAAACCCTAGGTTTTTGCCAAAAACCCCAAACTACCATAATCCTTTGAAATAGCAAATAGCAAAGGCAAAACCCATACTAGAGTGTAGACAATCCCCACCTCGAAGCTAGAAGACCAAGGAGAGGGTGAAGAAACCTCAAAGAAGCCAAAACCCACTTTTGTTCGGATGAAAAGAGAGCCCACGAAGTGTTCTACCTTTTTAACAAAGAGAGTAGGGTGAAGAAATCACTGGATCTTGGTGTTTTTGTAGAGAGAATGTAAGTTTTAGAGAGAGAGAGAGAGAGAGTCTAGATCAAGGGTTTTTGGAATGTTTAGAGAGAGAGAGTGAAATGAAAAAGTGATGCAAAAAGTGACTTTTATGGACTGATATACGCTCAGTCCGAGCACAAGAAGTGATGCTCGAGCGTAAGACACAAAAGATAAGACCACTCGAGCACAAGAAATTGACGCTCGAGTGTGGAATACAAACTCCCAGTACTTTTACAGATAGAAGACCAACACTCGAGTGTAATAATGGCTGCTCAAGCCAAGACCGCCCGAGCGCAAGAAGTTTTGCTTGAGGGTAGAATACCACTTCCCAGTACTTTTGCAGACTTTCAAACGTAATGAGAGTTCACAAAGACCGCTCGAGCTCAAGAAGTGACGTTCGAGCGTAAAAGCAAAATTTTGGGCAATAAAAGTTTGAAAAAGAAGCTACTAACTTGTTCCAAACGAAACCAATAAAACCCAATAGCAAAACTTAGATAGGTATAAGGGGAAACAAAGCATAGATAACTGTATAAGACAATAAAACCCGGATCCAAAACATCAAATGGGTCGGTTCCAAACCAGAAATGCTATAACCTCCCCCCTTAAGGAATTTCATCCTTGAAATTTAAAGCAAACATTAAAACCAAGTTTAAACCAATTACATAATGACAGTAATTCCAATTCATCACCATGACCCATCCACCGGTCATCCATTCTTATCAACATAAAATGAGCCACCCCGCTCGCCCGATCAAAGGGTTGGCCTCTATTAAGCATGATATGTTATTTTGAAAACACATGTGTTCTTATTTCGATTTATTAGCTAACCTTACTATGTGATATGCACATCATACAAGTATAAACTCAATCACGAGAATTGGAACAAAATAATTCATGTTGGTTTTTGAAAATGGTTTGAAAATGATACTCGCAAGTAGGCTAAAGCGCGGACTTACCACCCTCAAGTGGGCTTAAAACATGATTTTGCCACTTCAAGTGGGCTTAAAACTCACATTTGATGAATTGTTCCAATTCAGGCAATAAAGCCTTCATCCATAGGCATTCATGCAGTTAGACACTTAAGCAAATAGCCTCATGGCAAGCATGCTAAACATGGCAACACTCACACTCATGCAAGTATGCTAAAGCGTAAACACTTACAGTGTACTCCGAGCAAAAACAGAAAACTAGTTAGAAATCATGCGTGATCCTAGCTATGTTGAAGATCCCTAATGCAATAAATTCAATAATGCAACTAATAGGCTCGGCTATCTAAGATGGCATATGAATGCAACAATTGATAACATGCTTTGGAACACATATTCAAGAAAGTGTATTGAAATACAATGTAGTTTGAATGATGCACGCATGCAAAGCATAAGGTATGCTAATTGAAATATGCCCTAAACTAACCATCAAAAGCTGATAAGTAAAAGGGAGAAAGAAATGGGGTTGGAAGACAGCCACACACACACGCACCCTTATTACAACATTTGCCCTCTTGTTGAAGATCCCTAATGCAATAAATGCAATAATGCAAGTAATAGGCTCGGCTATCTAAGGTGGCATATGAATGCAACAATTGATAACATGTTTTGGAACACATATTCAAGAAAGTGTATTGAAATACAATGTAGTTTGAATGATGCACGCATGCAAAGCATAAGGTATGCTAATTGAAATATGCCCTAAACTAACCATCAAAAGCTGATAAGTAAAAGGGAGAAAGAAATGGGGTTGGAAGACAGCCACACACACACGCACCCTTATTACAACATTTGCCCTCTCGATGGAGGGTCTGAATAAATAAGAGCTAAGCTAAGCTACTTATTACAAATCAACTAAGTAACTATGCCAAGCTAATTAATTACAAACCGAATTGAAACTAGCTATACTAAGCTAATTAGAATATTACAAACACGAATTAAATTAGCTAAGTACATTAACTAATTAATTACGAAATCGGCAAATTAATTAGCTAAGTAAAGCGGTAAAATGGCCTCGAGGGTGAGAGAGAGATGCATGCTCGGTTTGCTTCGCCCGAAAATGCATTGCCTTGCCATGAGTTGTCTCTGTTTGCACTCGCAGTGATCTGAAAACATCTTACACACTTCCAGATTGCATCTGCCCCAAAACAGGAAGATTTTGGAAAATTTTGCTGTAGGTGGCCGGCCGGCCACCTCAACTGGTCGGTAGGCTACCACAACTGGCCGGCCGGCCAGTGAAAGTGGTCGGTCGGCTAGTGTAAGTGGCCGGCCGGTCACCTTCCCTTTCCAGAATCCCAACTTTGCTGCAACAGAGATCAACAAAGGCATAACAACGCATTTGCATGGAAATGTGTGTGCAACTACTCTCCTTATCATTTCTAAAGCTTAAAGGAGCGTAGTACTCGGCTCTCAAGCCACCAACCACGCATCTCAATGCATGATGGCCAAAAAGTCAAGCTTGCATAATGTTAGTGAATGCACAAACAACACATAAGAGGCTCCACCTCTATCAGGCATGGTCAAGAGGTTCGGCGACCAAGAAATGTGACACGTTTCATCACTTGGAGTATGAAACATTTCACATTTCTTGTGTTTGGATTAACGTCCGATCCAAACACAATGCAATGCAGACAACCTGTGTTATCTTTCAATTCTAAGGCGATATGCACAAGACTCAATCATGTAAGCAATGCTTGAATGACATGTTAAAGGGGGCCAAGAGCACTAAAGCAAGTGAAGAACATTACTCATGAGGCATGCACTATCAATCTCAAATGGTCGAACCAGCTATGGAAAGACCTAAGATACTCCAAAACAGTGGCCAAAACACACTAAAACTGGGGTACAAAAAGCAAAAAATGCATGCTCATTCATTTGCTCGCAAGCAAGGCATAAAGCTTAACTTTCAAACACATTGAAAGAATGATATATACGAGAATATGATAGAGATACAAGCATTGAAATTATATGCCAAATGATGGCATATCATGCAAACAACACAAGTATAGCATGTTAGGGTCCTTAGAACTCAAAGCTAGTCAAGGGCTTTACACAAGAGGCATATATTACATGGCCTAAACAACCAAACCAGCTCTGGACAGAGCTCAGTCATGCCAAATCAAAGGCCAAAACATGCTGAAATGATAGCCCAAAAACTTAGACAAATATGCATACATATTGGCTCATAAATATGGTATAAGGCACGACTCTGAAAAGCATTGAAAGAGTGGGTCATGCGAGAGTGTGACTACACTATATGCACTGAAATTACATGCTAAATGGTGCCATACCATGCATAACATTTTAAAGGCCTCAAAACTCAAAGCTAGGCAAGCCACTTACACAGAACCATGCAAGGCAAGCCTCAAAGGGCCAAGACCACTCAAGACTGAGTTAGAGCATGGCAAAATATGAGTAAAAACATGCTGAGACAGAGCTAAAACATGCTAGAACAATGGACTAACTCATGAAGCATACTATGCTAACAAGCAAGATTGCACTAGAGGTGTAAGATGTGAGCAACCAATGACCAAACCAACCAAAAAAAGAGTTATGGAAGGTCTTAAAAGTCAGAAAAATATGCTTGAACCAAGCCACAAAGAAGTATAAACATATGCTCATTTGGTGGGCCATCAACACATGCTAGCAAGACAAGAGGAGAGGGGACCACCCCCTCCTATTTGGGACCTCAAAACCATCTTTCCACCACTGAAATTCCTCTGGAATTCAATGGTTAAAAGGCCAAAAAGAGATAGCTTGAAAAGCCTAAAGAGGTGGTACAAAAGCTTAGCAAATAAGTAATAAAAGGGGGTGGACCACCCCTAACTCCAACATGGACTCAAACCAACATTTTTAACACTCAAAAATAGAATTTGTAACAATTGACAACTAGGCCAAAAATAGCATGCAAAGGTGGCCAATCAAACAAAGGAAACAAAGCCTTAAAAGGGTTAGAGCCTTACCCTTGAAGAACAGCAAAAACCAGCTGCTTTTCTGAGCCAAAACCAGCTTTAGAATGCCCAAACAAGCCTTAGGGAATCTCAACTCCAAGGTCAAGATGTTTGGCTAAGGGGTTGTATGCAAAATATGTGAAGAACACTCACTTTCAAGCAATATATATATATATAGAGAGAGAGAGCGAGAGAAAGAGAGGGAGTTCTAGAGAGAGAGTCAAAGTTTTAGCTCTAAAAAGATCTGAACCCCTCACAAGGGGGAGGGACCTCCACTTATATAATCAAAGGAAGGAGAAGCTTCTTGACAAGCTTAGAGCTTGTTCCAATCCCTCCATACACGTGTATGGAGGATACCCTCAATGCTCAACAGCTGGCTCAAAATATTTGGAAATATCTAAAAAAGAGAAAGATTGGCCACCAGCTAGTTAAGGTGGCTGGCCGGCCACCTCCCCTAGCCGGCCGACCACTCAAAGTGGCCTATAAGGGAGAAAAGTGGCCAGCAAGTGCCACAAGTGGCCGACAGCCCTTCCCCTCCCTCAGGCAAGAGGCAACAAGGTTTGGCCCAAGAACCAATGCCAAAACATAAAGTGTTAAGAGGCTCAAAGACAAGGCACTCAGCCGAGAACTTCGGGCCCTCGAAGCAAGCACAAACATGCGTAATCATCGCGTGCACAAACGATGACGTCAGAGTCTTAAGGTCGGTCGAAAATGGGGTGTCTACAGTTGCCCCTCTTTGACAGAACTTGGAAGTCATGAAATGACAGTAGTGAATGTCAAAGCCCAGAGACGACCCATTTTTGACAAGACCGAAGACTTAGACTAACAAGCAAGGTAACAATACAGGTGCGCCCGCAGGCAGGGGCAAAATGCAAAGGACATGCACAATACAATAGCATAACTTATGATTACGCAAAGAGGGCTGTAAAGAAGTATTTATGCAAAATAAATACAACATTTTATGCAAGCGAATAAGGAACTACAGTCTCACACGTTTTAGTAGAAACGATGTAAGAAAATTATGCAATCTTCACTGCGCCTCGCGCACGAAAGGCTCAAAGTGACCATCCCGTAGTCTCAGACGAAACACCTCTTAGCGTATCACACGCGAGAGGGAAGAGAAACACATCTCAGTGTATCACACGCGAGAAAGGCACACCTCTCAGCGTATCACATGCGAGAGAGGGAAAGGCACACCTCTCAGTGTATCACATGCAAGAGAGGGAAAGGACACACCTTTCAGCATATCACATGCGAGAGAGGGAAATGAGTGGTGTAAACATCGAAGAGTGGTATAAACACCGGGTACACGTCCCAAGTACTTCTAACCAAGACAGAGGTGGTATAAGCGTCGAACACACATCCTAAACGCTTCTAACCGAGGAGTGGTGTAAGTGCCGGGCATGCGGTCCAAACACTGCTAACCAAAAGGGGTGGTGTAAGCATCGGGCGCACAACCCAACATCTCTAACCAAAGGAGTATAAGCGTCGGGCACACGCCCCACACCTTTCTAACAAGGTGCCAGTGTAAACACCGGGCGTACCTGGGTGTTTCTAACCAACGAAAATTGGGAAGAGGAATGGTTTTACCTAGAATTCCTCTAAATGAACCGTACATACAATATCGTGCATGCATGAGAATGAAACTTGATAGACACAATGCAATGCAATGCATGTCTCCTGTGAAACGAATGACAACGATGCATATGCAATTCAAGATAATCAATAATGCAGGACAATCAACAAGGCATATGCAATGCAAGATAACCTACGAGACATATTGAATGAAGAATACACGCCTTATGCAAATATGGTAATGCATATTCAATGCAACATGGTAATGCATGTTCAATGTGACAATTCAAAATGCATACTTTATGCAACGATAAAAGCGACGTTCATTCTATGCCACGACAAGAGCATATGATAGAGGCAACTCAAAGGTAACTCCCGATTTACCTCTCGGAGAGTTGCACCATGTTAAAAAGGATACGCCCTATGTGTGTTGAAGAGCGATGATCACCGCGTACAAAGAACACAATTTTGGCTTCTGTGGAGGCATTTTGAATCAAATTTTGAGCATTCCTTGCATTTCTTGGAGCCCAAGGACACATAACAGTCTGAAAACACTTAGAGAGTACATTGGGCACCTGCTGGCCACTTTAAAACCTTGCCAGCCACTTTTCTAGACTGTCAGCCACTTGAGTGGACGGCCGGCCACAAAAACTGGCCGGCCGGCAAGTTTAAGAAAATCGGGGTAGTTTTGACCTTTTGCACATGGGTCTTTAAAAACTCAAACCCCAAACACTTTTTCTCACACACCCATTGCCGAAAACCTTGTTCTTCATCCCTAGACCTTTTTTCCTCCTCAGATCCGCACTTTATACGTGTGTTCCAACGCCCCCACGAAGTTGATTCCCTCCTCAGATCCGCACTTTATACGTGTGTTCCAACGCCCCCACGAAGTTGATTCGCGAAAAACTTTCGATTCTCATCATTTTGAACCGAACAAAAGTTGTTTTTGGAGTCTTTTCCTCCATTTTCACTATTTGAGGTATGTTTCCCCCAAATTTTCTTTGAGTTTGGCGTTCTTTTCCTCGGCTTTGACTTTTTGACTTTTTCCCTTTTCGAGGGTTGACTTTTTGTTGACTTTTTGTATTTTTGTCCATTTTACTCATTTTTCAACCTCATTGCAGATGGCAGATGACGTGCCACACGACGGGAGTCCTCCAAGGATAGAGGGGGAGCCAGAGCATATCCCGTTACCACCGAGGATCCGGCCATTCGATCCTGCGATGTACCATCCTGCGATATATGTAATTCCACCTAGTACGGTCTGTCATTTCACCGACTTTGCACGACGTGCACCCGCAGATCTGCTGCTACAGGAGCCTGAGTCTCATCTGTCCCATGATGCCACTGAGGTACACACTGTACTTTTACATTTTTAGCAACGTACTTTACATTTCTTGCATAGGTTACCCTTCTTCATTGTATTTTACCTGCTCATTCTGAACATTTCCAACACTGTATTTCTGTCCATTCTGAACATTCGCACACACTGCATCTTTGCACATTCTGAACCTTCATACACACTGCACCTTTGCTCATTCACATAGGTTGATTCCCGTTTTACCTGCGGGTACGGGTCCACGACGGTGAGGGATTGGTACTTGGAGTTCCCTGACGGCGTCCAGCAGATTATCGACGAGGCGGGGTTCGGCCTATTCTGCTCGGGGCTATCACGTCTCTTCGCGAGCAGGACTGCTGGGACCATTGGTAGAGAGATGGTGGGACACCACCAACTCCTTCCATTTCTCTACCACGGGGGACATGACCATGACCCCGTATAATTTCGCTATACTGACGGGCTTGGAGGTTGGAGGCCAGCCGATCCCGTACGACCCTGACATGGACAAGTGGGAGGCTGCTTGGACCTACCTATTGGGAGTGCACTTGCCCGTTCACCGCTCATCAGGCTTCGTTCGGTATACCTGGTTCGTCGACCATTTTAGAGGAAGAGAGCCTGCGACGGTTGAGGCTACAGAGCAGTACGCTCGAGGCTTCCTCACGTTCCTTTTCGGCACTACCCTGTTTGCCGATAGAGGGAACACAGTAGGGCTATTTTTGCTAAGTGCCCTGGTGGACGTATCTCAGGTGCGACAGTATGACTGGGGCAGCGCAGGCCTCTCTACCCTTTATTGTTACATGAGCTCGACCTCCCGCAGGAGCAGAGATAGAGTGGGCGACTACTGGTGAGCCTGGGAGGTATGCTTTACTGTTCAGCTTTACATTCTCTACTGTGCTTTCTGTTTTGCACTTTCTGCACACCGCACATACTGCACACAGCACACTGCACATTACACACATAGTCTCATTTATGTTCTGTACTTGTACTTTCTGCAAACTGTACTATACTCTGCTTTCTACATATTGCACACATACTCTGCTTTCCGCATTATCTGTGTTTATCTGTATTCTCACTACTACCCTCTGGCTTTGCACAATTGTGGGTATACGCTTATTTCCCAGCCCTTGCACCTGAGCTAGAGGTCGAGACACCTTCTGAGGTACCGTACTCACGCCGATACGATGATCAGTACCGACCGAGGGCTCGAGAGACCCTCCCATACTTGTGTCAGTACTTTGACATTGTGAGGCCAACAGAGGTAAATCAAGGCTCGTAGTTTTTCCTATTTTCGGCCTTACTTCATTTTGTATATCTACTAGCAATTAATGCATTTGCTGTCTGTAGATCACATGGTAGCCCTGGGAGGCGATGCTTGAGTTTGCTCAATTTCACTTTGCTGGAGCCCGAGGTGCTTCCCGATACCGAATCCTGCTCGAGGGGCCAGTAGTCGAGCTTGGTTCTTAGGTGAGCACATCATGCGCTTGGTACTGGGCCTACCTCTACAGTTAGTTCCTCTATCGCCTCCGCCGTCCATGCGCACCACAGAGAGTTTCTCCCCTTATGAGCTGATTGACGTCATGCGAGGCTTAGACGTAAACTTATTCATTGGGGAGGGGGACTACATAGGTTACATCTAGACATACCTGATGCCCCCATTTCTAGGTGCTCGTGTTCTTACGGGGAGGACAACTACTACTGCTTTGTCGAGCAGGGCTAGAGCGGCGGATGCCCCCTTGATGAGCAGGTCTCGAGCACAGAGAGGCAAAACTGGGGAGATGTCCACCACCAGACAGAGTGTCGAATGGCCAGACTTGCCTACCTCGCTGACTTATCGGAGACGTTTTGCGGAGACTTCCCAGATCCCTATTGAGCCTGCACTGGCCGGGCGTGCGCTTGGTGGAGTTCGAGGACGGACCTCGGTATGTATCAAACTTTACATTCTACATATTTAATTCATTTCAATTATGCTTTGTGGAATACTAATCTCTTCAATGCACTTGCAGGCACATATTGAGTACACATGACATGCTCTTGACTTAGTAGCTTCCTTGACAGAGATGATGCAGACGAACTTGGACCTACTCAGCCTCTACAGGATCTCGGTAATCTTTCTTCAATTTACATTTCATGCTATGAAACTCTCTGCTAACGCATTAGCATTTACACAGTTTCATACTACGCTGATCTGATACTTTGCACTAAAACACTGCATTAATACACTGTTCCCATACACTGCTCACAGCATACACACACTACAACCATTTACTGCTCACAACACATCATCTATTGCACCTAATATACTACATCCACTATATACCGTAATTGATACATTCTGACGAGCTCTCCCATTTTTTAAATCCCTTTTGAGACATCAGTTCCATTAGGTGCCCCAACAGGAGTGGCGGCAGGACCTTCAGTACCACCTCGAGCAGCGCACAGCCAAGGGAGACGTCAGAGGCCTACTAGACGCGGTGATGACGACGAGTCCAGTGAGGACGAGGAGGCGGCGAGTCCTCAGTCAGAGTTAGTCGTGGAGGGCTCCGAGGATGAGAGCAGAGATGACTCTGGTTCAGACAGCGGTGCTGATGGCGACGACGCTCCAGAGTCCTCTCAGTCGAGGAAGAGGATAAAGAGGGCTTCTCAGTCCTGAGTTGGATGGCACCAATTCAGATGTTTTTTGCTTTGTTTTCTTTTTGCTAGTAGTATAGTACATTGTACAACCTTTGGCAGTTTTATTTTCTAAAAACTTTGTACTTTTGTTAAGAGAAACCATGATGGAATGAAAATAGCTTTTTTATTGAGAAAGTGTTGCATTTTACATTCTAAGCATCGCATCGCATCGCATCACACAACATGTAAATGAGATTGATCTTTGTTCGAAAACTGCACATTCAAATAGCATTGCTCTTAATCAGGTAGTGAACCAACCAACAACTGAAAGAACAAAACAACTCGATAAACAAAACAAGGCCTTGACAAGCCAGACAATGTAATTACAACTCGATAAACAAAGTGCGACAACTCAATAAACAAATTGGAACAACTCGATGAATGAAACAAACACAGCTATTAAACAGAACATCAAGACGCATCCGAAGTAGAATCGAACTTAGATTTTCCGCATCTTCAGCACATAGGAAGGCTAAAAGCTCACTCTTGGAGGCTAGAAGTGGCTGCCGGCCACTTATTCTCAGTGCCGGTGACTTTTCTTCATTGCCAACCACTTGAGGTGGCTGGTCGGCCAGTAGAGGTGGACGTTCGGCTACTTGAACTGGCCGGCCTACCAGTAATTCTGGGGATCTCCAGATTTTGGCCACCTGTCCTCCACTCAATGCCTTATCTCCTATAAAGGTTCCAGCTTCGTGGTTCCTTCATTTCAACTCCATTTTTGCCCGAAATGGAAGCCTTTCTTGTCCAAAACCTCACCAATTGGATAGCAAGCTTGGATGGCTCGAAAAAGTTAAATTTTTGGGGTTTCGGAATAAATGCACTATTCACGCTGAGCTGCACCCCGCGACATTTTCCGTTCCTCCATGTCGCGGCTACGTATTGGAACCCGATAACTCATGTTTTTAGCTTTGGCAGGCAAGAGATATGCCCCACTTTTGAAGATTTCCAAGCTTTGGTGGAATCTCAGCGTGATGAAGTGATCTTGTCCCAATTCCATTTTGGCCATATCCAAGCTTTAGGACGGATGTGTGAGCTTACTTTGCATGGCGCTCGGTCTTTGATTCGCGACGGAGAGCTAGATATTCCAAGCTTGATTCATCGATTTTCTGACGCCGGTGACCGCGGCGACCATCTTTGGCAGAGTTTTCGGTGACACGCCCTCTGCTTGTGCATGTTGTCTCATCTTGCTTGCCCCAAGCTCCGGAGGGTCTAGCGTCCGTTTCATTGAGGTTGCCGAGGGCTTGAAAGAGGGCAAGAGCAACATCGGCATGACACTAGCTGAGACTCTGATGGGTTTGGATGCTTTTCATCGCCGGGAGACGACTAGATTCGTAGGGAGTCCACTACTCTTACAGGTAATGTTTCCCACCCTTCTCACATGTATATTTCTCACATTACTCGGCCCTTAAGCTCTGTTTTTCTTTCAAAACCCTTTTCTCACTTTTCTCACACATACACCTCTCTATTCTTTAATCTATCTTATTTTTTCATCCTTCCCCAGATATGGCTGATGGATAAGTTGAAAGTGGTGGACTCATGCCCAGTATATTCAGCACACAGCTATTTCTTCCGGCCACGACTAGTTGATGCCCCAGACGAGGGATGGTGGTGCGAATGGATGTGCAGTCTATCTGCTATCGACATTGCTTGGCGTTGTCCTTGGCTTAATCTGCCAGCGATGAGCTATAGCATGTCTCGCAAGTCTGGGATTCAGTTGATTGGCCTGACACAGTGTCTTTTACTTCCTATTTCAATTCCGGCGCCAATTTGGACATGATCAAACTTGCCCGGAAGGTAGGGTAGAGTACCCTACTGCATTTTCAGTCTGAGGCTCACAGCTAGCTCGGTATGCCATAGTGTGGAGGACAAGAGAGCTTTCGGTCCCCACTCCCACTTTCAGTTGTGCCCTTTCTGGCGAGTGCATAGCTTGGCTCAATGAAGAGGCGCAGACTGGGCCAACTTTGGCATCAGATTGGTATCAGAGGCTTCCATAGGCTCTGGGAAGGGGCGCAGGAACAGCTGACTATGCCCTGAGTTTATTGCTTTAATCTGAACGTTTAAGTTTTCTTTATGAATGTAATAAAAACCAACTTCAATTTGTATGAAGAGCAAGAGAAATCTGTAATGAAATCAATGAAATTGAAGGTTGTGGGTACTGAAAATTTTCCGTTTGGTCCAAAAATGGTCTAAGTTGTAAAAAGATTAATTTGAGCAGAATCAACTCTTATTAAAACTTTTCAAAACCATTTTCGATATGGATCACAACTGGACACGCCTGAGATTTATCCTTGAGATGTACAACCCCGAATCCCAACAATGGGAAAGTTGCTCCTAGTCTAAATAGCACTGCACTGGAGATTACAACCGAGCTCTTGAATGCAGAAAAGACAAAGATGACCAACATGATGACATGGACAAAGTTGATTTAGAAGTGTTTATGGCTGGACTTCGAAATGAAGTTGCCTACGTATCTCAAAGATAGGAATCAAGCCTTACGTAGTTCGGTTCGGGTCCACTCGTGTATTAACACTCTCCTTTTGCGTTCTAACTTTTGCCAAGGCCGCCCTTTCTGTTTTTATTATTTCAAATTTTTTGTGATCTAACTTTTGCCTAGGTCGCCCTTTTGGGTTTTCGGCCTAGCGAGCCACTTAGGGATAGTATTTAACTTGTCCATGTTGATCGGCTAGAAGAACTCAAGGGCATCTAAGTCCATAAGAACGACATCTCCACCTGACCAGATTGACTTGATGATGTAGGGACCAGTCCAATTAGGTCTGAACTTGCCCCTAGGGTCGTGGATTGGAGCTCGGTTGTCTTTAAGCACCAAATCCCCCTCTTTTAAATTCCTGGACTTAACCTTCTTGTTGAAAGCCCTAGCAATTCTTCGCTGATAACCTTGGACGTGTGTAGACACCCCATTTTCGACCGTCCTCAAGGCTTGGACGTCATCGTTTGAACACTCGATGATCATCCTTGTTCGTGTTCATCTTGAGTTCTCGGAGGTTTCGGTCGCGCGCCTTGCCTCAAGACCTCTCGACTTGTTTGTTTTGTGCTTGGTTGTACACCAAACACTTGTGTTTTTGCTTCTGAGGGCATGGAATGGCTTGTTGGCCATCCCCACACGTCACCGGCCTTGGCTTGAGGCCACCGACCTAGTTTTCTTACTACCGGCCAAATATTTTGGTCGGTCGGCATTGTTTTTGGTCGGCCAGCCATTTTTGTTGGTCAATCGGCCATATTTTCCAGCCGACCCCTGTTCATCTGCTTTATGCAGATATTTAGTGCCAGCTGGCACAGCTGGCACACACAATTCACCCCCTCCATACATGTGTATGGAGGGATTGTCTCTTGCTTAGCTTGTTTTGGAGGCTTTGCAAGATTGGAATTCTATAAAGAGGGAGCTTCTCCTCCCTCCTCAGGGGTTCCAGAGTTCTAGAATTAGGGTTAGAGGATTTTGTATCTATCTATCTCTATATTTCCCTCTTTTTGCCTTTGAGTGTGTGTAATAGTGTTCTAAAGGTGATTTTGTTCTTAGTTTTGCACTAAGACATCTAGTGTTACACCATACCTTGGAGTTGAGGTCCCTTGAGGCTGATCTTGGGGTTCTTGGGTTGATTTAAACTCAGAAAAAGTGCTGGAGTGGTGTTCTTGAAGAAAGTCAACAAGGGTGAGAAACTTACCCTTTTATTTCCCATTTTTGCACAAGCTTTTAACCTACCTTGCATCTGTTTTTAGGCTTATTGTATAACTGATAAAAGTTCTGTTTTTGCATGCTTTTGAAGTTTGTTTAAGATCAGTTTTGTGTTTGGGGTTGTTTCGCCCCTCTTAGGCCTTGTTTGGCCTCATTTTTGTGCCTTTTTTGTGAGCTTTGGGACCACCTTGTATTGGCCTTCTCACCACTGAAATCCCTAAAATTCAGAGAGATTTCAGTGGTGGGGATGGTGTTTTGAGGTCCTAAGAAGGAGAGGGCCATCCCATCTCCTTGTTGTCTTCAATACTTCTCATATTTGCCTCATGTGTGAGCACCTTGTTTAAGTTCATGTTGGCCATATCTTAGTTGATATTTTGTGTTATATTTCCATGATTTACCTCTGTAAAAAGTTGGTTTAGACGTGCCATACATGCTATGTATACTTGTCTTGTAATCCCTCGATTTTGCCTTAACATGCACCTAGCATTTAGACCACTATGCTTACTTGTTTTGGCCTAACTCCATGAAGCTTTTCGCCTTCTCTTGCCATGCTAATGGTTTGATTTTGGTTGTTTGGGCCATCCATGACTTTCTTTGTATAGCTACCATGCAACCTAGATTGTATGCTTTGAGTGTTGGCTCCTCTACCATGCTCTATTTGCATTATTTCAGTGGTTTGGCACCATTAGTTATGATATTTCAGTCCTTGTTTCATGCTCACATGCTCGCATCTTATCACTCCTTTAATGCTTTAAAAGGTTGGTGTTTTATGCTCCATGATTGTGTCATTGTGTATGCCATCATGTCTAGGCATTTGGGATGCCATCTAAGTGGGTTTTTGGGCTCATTTTAGCATGTCATATCTCTGATTTTGGTCGCCTAAATAATGCCATGTTTGGTTGTCTTAGGTGTAGTGTAACACCTCTTTGGTGGCCTTGTATGCCTCATGCCTTGCCCCTTTTGTTTTAGCTTGTTTTAGCTTTGGCCATTGCATGTTTTAGGCTTACTTTGGCATGATTTGGAATTGTTTTGGTCCACTTTGGTGATTTGCTTCATGTGTCACATGATCATGGTTTGAGCCTTTGGGCTAGTTTTAAGCTTTTTGTGCATGACTTGTTTGCATTATTATGTTGATTTGGCATCATCCTTTGCATGTTTTCAGAGCATTAAAATGCTTGCCATATGTCCATGTTTGTCCATTTTAAGTGTCCTTAAAAGTTGCCCTTTCATGCTTAAGTGTTGGACCATTATACATGCATGTTTGTATGTGACTTTGTCCCTCATCCCTTAGCATATTGGCCGCTGATTTTGGCCTATTTGAGAGCTGCCCATATTGGTTTAAGACCATCCTTTGCATGTTGTTGCTTGCTTGCCTTGTATGTTGTTGCATATTTGGCCCATTACATATTGTTCTATGCTTAAATTGCATTTTGCATGCTTGTTAGCTTGCATTTTGCCATGAATTTAATATGTTGTTACATGCTTGCATGTTTGCATGCTTGTTCACATGCTCATGTTGCATTAGTTTGCTTGCATGTCTAGTTTGCATAGCATTGTGCATGTTTGCATCCCTTACCTCTTGATCAATTGTGATAGAGGTTAGGATCATTGTGTGTTTGTGTGCATTTCATTTGATATCAAATTGCAGACTTGGCACGTTGGGCCATCATGCATTGAAATGCGTGATTGATGGCCCGAGGGTCAAGAACCATGCTCCTCTAAGTCTCAAACATGCTAAGGAGGGTGGTGGTGCATAAATTGCTTTGAAAATGCATTGCCATGTCTTGTCTGTCCTTTGTTGCAGCAAACCAGTCTTCTGCAGGAAGAAGTGGCCGGTCGGCAACCTTCAGTGCCGGCCGACTATAAATACCCAGCCGGTGATCTAATTTTTGGTCGATGACCATAATTCCATGGCCAGTGGTGTTTCCTTTTGGTCGATGACCTCCCACAGTGATCAGGGAGTGGTTCAGAAACATCCTGGAGACTTGTACAGTCCTCAGAGGTGCAGAGTAGTGTAAATAGATGCAACATGTGACATGGTGGTGGGTTTCCGAGCGGAGCCGAGTGTGCATGCATTCGTCCCTCTTCCCGAGGCTGTTTTACTGCTTTCAGTAATTTAATTAATTTTTTTAATTAATTAAGGGTTTGTAATAGTTAATTAGCTTGTTAGTTAATTAATTTGTATTATTCATTCGGACGCTTTGCAAGAGGGCAATGTTGTAATAAGCGTGTGTGCGTGTGATGTATGTCTTCTAACCCCACGTCTTTCTCCCTTTTATTTACTAGCTTATGATGGTTAGTTTAGGGCATGTTTTAATTAGCATACTTATGTTCGCATGTTTGCATTCATTCATCTGTCTTGCATCGACCAGGCTCGGCGTATCATACTAATTGCATAGCATTTCAATTCCGAGTTGAATAAATGTTAAGTGTTGCATTTCACATGCCATTATAGAATAGCCGAGCCTATTTTAGTTGCATTTTGCATGTGTTGCATTAGCCATCTTAACATGAACTAGGATCATGCATGATTACTAACTAGTTTCTTGTTTTGGCTCGGAGTACACTGTGAGTATTTATGCTTTAGCATCTTGCATGTATGTGAGTTTTGCCATGATAGCATGCTTACCATGAGGCTATGTGCTTATGTGATATAACTGCCTGAATGCCCGTGAGTGAAGGTTGGATTACTTGAATTGGAATAATTCATTGAAATTCGTGTTTTAGCCTACTTGCGAGTAGCAAATTTCAAACCATTTCCAAACAAAACGGATAGGCAATGCTTGGTTCCAAATTAGGCGATCTAGTCTATACTTGTGTCTTGTGTGCATCACATAGTAATTCTAGCTAATTAATCGGAATAAGAAGGCATGTGTTTTCAAAAATGAGATATCATGTTTAATAGTGGCCGATCTCGATCTGGCGAGCGGGGGTGCTCATAGCTGACCTTCCCCAATCATACCCAAGTTGCCGAGCTGAGGCAACTTTGGTGATGACGGACATGTGGCCTTAGGGAACGAGTCAGGGTTTCCTAAATTTTCCAAAAATAAAACATTTAGGTGGTGACTCTATATCTGGCAAAGCAGTCCATGTTTGGCACTTCTTTCAAAAAATCTATTTTTCAAAACAATTTGCTGGATTTGGACTCTTTGGTGATTTATCAATCTCACATCGCACATTGTGAGATCAGATTAAGAACCGTGACAATTTGAGTCCGAACTGTAGTGAGCCCAAATGAACAAAATGGGATTCCCTCCCGGGACGTTCGTGGACGTCTACAGTTTTTGGCGACTCTGCTGGGGAGTTAGAGAAATTGACTCGAACTCATGATATCTTGTTTTGACTACACTCATGTGTTTCTTTGCATTGCATGTGCATTGGTGCACCTAGGATACCGTGTTTGCCACCTACTATTCCTGAACGGTTTGCCGGAGGCTCGCTCTAAGAAGCGTGCCATAAGGCTGACCGATTACGGGCTTTTCCACGATGGGAACGCAAACCCCGATTTTTACGGGGGCACCCTTTTTTTTTGACCGTTTGACCTAGTGCATATCGAAATCCGTAGTGACCATTCAAAGACAGGTTGCTTACCCGATTATAGGTTGTTTGAAACCACTATGTGCGTAGTGAAACCCTAGCTCCTGACAAAATAGGACAGGGAAACCCTGCCCCAACATAGGGGTGTTTTGGCTCTTACTTGCGTGCTATGTGCATTTTGAGTTGACCTCTACAGGAATGCACATATCAGTTTGCAAGTCTGGGCATCAGGCCTGCTGTCATCAGTGTCAGTGTTTTGAGAATTAGTAGTATCTGTGGGTATCAGATTCAATTTTGGGGCAGTAGTTTTAGGGAACAGTGATCA
This sequence comes from Camellia sinensis, assembly GCF_004153795.1. NCBI lineage: Eukaryota > Viridiplantae > Streptophyta > Magnoliopsida > Ericales > Theaceae > Camellia > Camellia sinensis. The sequence continues at coordinate 455,758 of NW_021026622.1, forward strand.
ATGATCAAATACAGTTGTTCAGTTGTGCTTACGATTGTTTGGGTAAAATTGTGCTGAGCTGCTGCCTGTTTTCCCTTTCAGGAGGAGGTGGAGAGTTTCAAAGATCTGAGTTCAGAATAGCCAGTGTTCTTCTTCGCTGAAGCAAGGCAGATATCAGATCAGTCAAGTCACCAGTCACATCACCCCCGTTCAGTTCAGTGGATTTATGATGGCACAAAATTTAGAGGAAATTGTGGTTATGGCAGCCGCATTAAACCAAGGGATCATCTTGCAGGATGAGACTGATGTTGAGGTACCACACCCGCCTAGGTCTCCTGCCGCGTGCCCGATCTGGGAAACCTAGTCGTTTCAAACTCGTAAACCCACCACGTTTGAGTTAATGGGAATGATTGGCGACCTCCAGAGATCTGTGGCTGATTTAGCCTATGGAATGTCAGCCCCACCACCAACTGCATCGTATGTTGGGAATTTCATGCCGCAGGAGCCCCTACTACTGGGGCGAATTGTAATTGAGCTCAGCCAGCTTGAAGTTGTCTCGAACTCCGGCAATGATGTATCAATGACAACGGGGCTTTGCACTGAAGCAACAACCTAAACCTCCCACCAAGCCGAGGCTAGTGGAAACAACAAGATGAAGGCAGATGCGGATCCGTATGCACAACTCCAGCAAGCTATTGAGGCTCTAAAAGCCGAGGGGTTGAATAAGCAACAAGTACTCGCGGTTTTGGCTAAGACTGTGGATGACATCTCCCCCACTCAGACCGAGAGCAGTTCAAGCCAAAGGGAAAATCGAGATAGGGACCGTCATACCAGAATCGTTCCTCTCAACCCTAATCTTGCACCTAGGAAAGATCAGAGAGCCAAGGCAGTACCTGCCGATCCTTTTGCTAGTGCATCCAGCAAAGGTCCACAGACTTCGAAGTATCTGCCCCGAGGGCGCAGGGCTTTTCATGCCCTCTACATACCCTTGTCCAAGGCTTTTTGAATCCTCATGGAAAAAGGTCATCTCAAACTTCTTGAGCCTCGGCCTCTCCCGAGTAATCTTCCTCTCTCACATGATGCCACCCAGTACTGTGCGTATCATCAACAGGCTAGTCACACCACCGACAATTGTTTTCGTCTTCGCCACGAAGTGCAAGACTTGATCGATGATGAGGTCATCCTCCCACCTAGCTCAGCAAAGTCCGTCACTATTGAGTTTGTGGACTTCGAATATAATACAAGTATGTGATCAGGGGTTGGCCCACCTGCGGGTAGTGCTCGGTTTACTTCAGATGTGGCGTATGGCACGCACTGTTTTGAGCATTTGCAAATGCTAGCTTTTGTAATTTCTGACTCGGGTGTTGAGTTAGTTCTGGGGTTTTATTTGAGTCTGTCTCATTGTTTTGAGTCAGTCTTTTTTATTAAGGGTTTGTCTTGTTGTATCGAGTCAGTCCTGTTGTGCAGAAGTCAGGTGATTCTGGGAGTGTTACCTTGGACGTCACTATTTTGTTTTGTGTTTGTCTTTTTGCTTTCTTTTTGAGTCTGCTTCTGCCGTAGATCCAGTTACATCAGAAGATCTAAATGAAACATCTGTGGTTTTCGTGTTTTGTGCCTATTTCTGTTTTGAGCCAATTGTACCAGAAGATTTGAATGGAACGACAGTGCTCATCACCTTCTCTTCTGTGCCTTGAAATTGTTACATTGACCAAAGTTTTTCAAAACGTTTTCCGAACACTGCGGTGAAAACGAAGAGGAAGGAATTCCTTGGGATTTGTAAACTTTGATCAAATTGAGAGAAAGAGAGGCATGCTAAGCCCTTAATGAATGAGATCATGTTTGTTAATATAAGTATTGAGAAGGATCATGACTTGATCCAGATTGGTTCTACATTGTCTTCAGCACGAGCGATTAGTCGCTTTCTTAAAATTTTTCAAAAAATGTTTTTTGCCATTCTGCGAAGACCTGTGTGGAATCGCTCTTGAGATTGTGCAGCTTAGGATCACTCTCAGCTTCGACACTCGACCCCTTTTTGCTTTCAAACAGTTGAACTTGCGTTCAGAATGTTCAAACGGTCAACCATAATGTGAGACTTGTATGGCCAGATCAGAAGCACCTCTCGAACAAGGGGCAAAAGACGTCAGATAATGCACTTGAAGAGTCCAAGAAGAAGATCGACAAGAATGCCAAATCCCAGAAAGGAGGAAAGAAGAAAGTACTACCGGAGAACAACTGAGTTCCTATCCACAACACTAGGGGCAAATTCAGCCCCCATTGGATGGACTCCTGCATCGTCAGTAAACAGTAGCCATTCTTCTGGATTCAGATGGCTTCGAGATCTCAAAACCATTTGACATGGAGAAAGCTACACTTTTACCCTTGAGAGGCTCAATGGGCCAAAAACCCGGAAGGGCGACCCAGGCAAAAGTTAGAGCAAGAAAAAGGAGAAAAAGAAAAAAAAGAAAAATGCAAAAAAAAAAAAAGAAGAAAAAGAAAAGAAAAGAAGAAAAAGAAATGAGAAGAGTTGAAAAGAAAAGAAAAACAAAGCTCGCAAGGTTGAAAAGGGCGGCCTTGGCAAAAGTTAGAGCGTAAATGGAGAGGTTAATACTCGAGTGTCCCTTAACCGGAACTACGTAAGGCTTGATTCCCATGTTTGGGATACGTAGGCAACTTCATCCGGAAGTCTAGCCACAAACATTCCCAAATGAATTATGTCCATGTAATGGTTTTGCTCGTCTTTGTTTCTCTGTATCTGAGAGTTTGGTTATGATCGTTACTCTGAAGGACCGATTACAACGCGCTACAGTGCTATCCAAACAAGGGGCAACTTTCCGTTGCCACACAGTGTGCTGCGGTATTATTCAAACAAAGGGCAACTTGCCGTTGCCGTGCAGTGTCCTTCAGACAACGGGCAATTTTCCATTGCTTTCGATTCGAGGTCGTACATCTCAAGAGTAGGTTCCGTGCTCGTAGAGCAGTGGCCGTTTACAAAAACAGTTTTTGAGAATTTTTACTGAGGTTGACTAATTTTCTCAAAAATTATTCCTTTTTTCCAAAACCGGACCATTTTCTTGGACCCAAAAAGGAAAATTTTCAATGCTCACAACCTAACTTGCATGATTTTAAGTCAGAAAATTGAACGAGAATGTTAATCAAACTTTTATATTGATCAAAATTGTTTTAGTAGAAAGAAAAAACAAAAAAAGGGTCAAAATGATGAACTAGAGGCACAGTTGAGTCAGGCTTCTTGTCTTTTTCCTGTTATCCATACGTTTGCTAGAAAGGGTACTCTACCTGCCAGAAAAGCGCACAGTTGAAGCTAACAACAAAGGGCCGAAAGCTCTCAGTATCCTCCGAGCAATGAGGTATCAAGCCAAGTGCAAGGCACGAACTCGAGTGGATCAAGTTATTCCATTCCCTCTTCCCGGGCCTTGACTAAATGTCACCGGAGGAGTTAGCCGCGAGCTAATAATGTTGGGCATGAACCCACAACCTTTTGTTATCCATCAAACCACCCAGGGGAGGGATAAAAAATGAGGGATTGAAGAATAGAGAGATGTGCGCTGAGAGAAAAAGTGAGGAAAAGGGCTTTTTCAAAAAAACAGAGCTTGAGGGCCGAGTGATGTGAGAATCACAAATGAGAAAGGGTGGGAAATAATACCCGAAAAAAACTGGCTCCTCGCGAATTGAGAGGCCTCTCGCCTTTATAACACGTCCGAGTGTCGTGTCTTTTGTTTTGTTTGTCTCGATTCTTGTCATGAGTCATTTCAAGTGTCTGTGTTTGTCTTTAGGTTGTATCCCTTTTGTCTTCTATTGTTGAGTCGTTTTTCGCTGTGTTCAGTCGTAGGCTCAATACTCGATTGAGAACTCATTTCTCAATTTTCAAAATGAATCGCTTTGTGCTCTGAGTGCTGTGCCATTCTCCCTGTTTGTTCTTCCACATTTGGAGCATCTGGGTATGTTTCAACTTCTGCCAATCCCACCTTCGCATCCCGTCTGTTCGAATCGAACTGTTTGTTTAGAATTAGCTGTATGCCGAATAAACCGAATGCTGTGTTATGGGCTGTAAGTTCAGAATGAGCAATGTTCAGAATGGGCTGTGTATTTAGACTCGACAGTGTTCTGCATGAACCGTATGATCAAAATGAACAGAGTACTCTAATGCGAGCGGTGTGTTCAAAACGAACACTCTATATGTTGAACATATTGAGAACTTGTGATTAGTTCCATTTCCAGTGCCTTCCGATGTTGATTTTGCAAAGTCACACCTGTATTACTCCAATTTGCTTATCGAGTTGTTGCTCATTTTCTTATCGAGTTGCTACTCATTTAGCTTATTGAGTTGTCGCTTATTCGCTTATCGAGTTGTTACCCATTTTGCTTATCGAGTTGTCGCTCATTTGCTTATCAAGTTGTTACTCATTTGCTTATTGAGTTGTTGCTCACTTGATTACCAAGTTGTCGCAATTTTATTTATCGAGTTGTTGCTCTTTGTTTATCGAGTTGTAAACTTGTCAAGGTTTTATGGTTGGTTATTGAGTTAAGTTGCTACATTGGTCTACCAGACCTGGTGATACATGTATGTTCAATTTCCAATTCAACTACATTGTTATGTAATATGATGCGGTGCGATGTATGAAATATGCGATGCAACACTTTTTTAGGAAAAAGTTTGTTTCATTCCATCATCTTTTCAAGTACATAGTTTTGAAGAAAACACAACCTGCCTGTGGCAGTACAATGTGCCCAATCTACCAGCAAAAAGAAAAGAAAAAAAGGAAAAGTAGCAAAAGTCTAGATCAATGGTCTCAGGAATGAGAGTGTGTCCTCATCCTCTTCCTGGATAAAGGTCCAGGAGTATCGTCGCTGGCTCCACCATCTGAGCCTGAGCTCGAATCATCTCCAGTCTCATCCTCCGATGACTCTGCCTCTGCCTCTGTCTCGGACTCATCGTCGTCTGGAATCGGTGCTCGTGAGCTGCTCCTAACATGAGTGCGCCCCGCTTTGGTGCGGGGGTGTACTGCGGTCCCTCGCCCTACTCTCCCTCCTCCTCGGGTAGATATACATAGTCTTGCTGGAGCACCTCCTGCAGCCGGTATCGGGAATGGGGGCTGAAAAGGACAAATGGTAAATACATCAGTTATGCTACGCAAAATAGAGTATGAATACAGAATACAACGTATGAGTACAGTGTATGAATTCTATGAGCAGTATATCAGTACAGAATGTCGTATATTAATGCTATGAGCAGTATATCAGTGCAGAATGCCGTGTATGAATGCTATGAGCAGTGTGTTAGTACAGAGTACAGCGATTGAGTGCAGTGTATGAATGCCGTAAGCAATGCTATGAGCAGTCTGTGGGTTACAGTGTATCAAATATCGTGAGGGCCGTGTATCAAGTGCCATGTTGGCAGTGCGATGCATAAGATTATGTGTGAAACAGATTATGCACAGTTTGAGATTGTGGTTGAAAAAGCTTACCGGGATACCATAGATAGCCAGCAGGTTGAGGCTCCGCTGTAGCATCCCCATCACGGAGGCAGTCAACTCCAAAGACTGGCGATATAGAGTATAGTGACTGAGTGCAGTGTATGAATGTCGTGAGCAATGCTATGAACAGTATGCGGGTTGCAATGTATCAACCCCGTGAGGGCCGTGTATCAAGTGCCATGTTGGCAGTGCGATGCATCAGATTATGTGTGAAACAGATTATGCACAGTTTGAGATTGTTGTTGAAAAAGCTTACCGGGATACCATAGATAGCCAGCAGGTCGAGGCTCCGCTGTAGCATCCCCATCACGGAGGCAGTCAACTCCAAAGACTGGCGAGTGTACTCGGCAGAAGTCTGCAAGAGTGTTAGAAACATCACTATTCTGCGGAATATCAAGAAAAATGAAATGAAATGACTGTACAAGATACAAAATGCAGTAGCGCATACCAGAGGCAAGCCGTAGAATCTAACTAGCTCGTGATCAGGCGGAGGGGGAGCGATGGGGATCTGGTAAGGCTCCCTACCCTGCCCTCGGCATGTCATCATAGTAGGCAGCTCAGGCCACCCGGCTCCCTGCCCTCTCCGAGCTCCACTCCTGCCTCGAGCCAGAGGTTTCCTCGCTGCCCTAGGTGTCCTCGGTGTCCCTGCTCCAGCCACTGGCGCCACAGGCCTCTCCCTCTTAGCTCGACAAGCACTACTCAGAGGCCGTATGATATAGGTCTGGACGAACTCTGCATAGTCGCCCTCGTCTACAAAACGCTCATGGCTCCAACCGATGGTGTAACTCATCATCTCCGTTAAGGTATATCTCTCAATGACCCTCGCATGGGTAGGAGGAGGTACTGGAACTGGCTGCTCTGGCACGCCCAAGGTCTACCGCAAGAAGAGCTCCCCAAAGTACCAAGCGCGGCAGACGGGGCCCTCTAATAGAACTCTGAATCGGGCCGTCTCTCAGGCACCGGCATACCGGTCCCGAACTGCATCAGGTAATGGAGCCCAAGGCTGCCAGGTAATCTGCAAATAAAACACAGTTTGTTACCTACTGCTATTGAAAGAACAATGCAAAGCAAAGCAAAGCTTAAATGACCTGTAATGTTTGACGTACCTCGGCTGCGGTGATGGTATCAAAGTAGCGGCGGAAGAAAATGAGGGATTCCCGTGCTCTCCCTTCGCACCTCACGTCGAAGCGGTGAGAGAATAGAACGCCAAGGGACATCTCCTCGTCTGGCATTGGGGCAAGTCTCGGGAAGTAGGCATACACCCACAGCTGTACAGTGTGACAGAATGGATATGAGCATGCTTAATTGATAAAGCAGTATGCAGATAAAACAGAAAGCAGTATATGCAGTGCATTGTGCAGTGTATAGATTACAGATAATGTAAAACAGAACTGAAAAGACAGAAATGGGAATATGTACCTCCCAAGCTTGCCAGTAACCTCTGAGCAACAGTCTGCTGAGGCGGGAGGATGAACTCATGTACCCATAGAGAGTGGCCAAGTCGGCGCCACCTCAGTCATAGCGACGGATCTGTGTCACATCCACAAGCGCGCTCAGCAAATAGAGGGTGACGATGTTCGCCCGGTCAGCGAAAAGCGTGGTCCCTAGTAGAAACATGATAAAACCGTGAGCATACTGCTCTTCCTCCACCTGGGTAGTAGGTCCTGGATCTGGAAATCATCCTCGACCCATGAGTATCGCATGAACCCTGCCCGAGCGAGAGGTGGCTGAGCGCTGAGCAGGTACATCTGAGCGGCATCCCACTTGTCCATGTCTATATCAAAGGGGATCGGATCACCCCCCACTCCGATGCCTGTGAGCATGGAGAAGTCGAAGGGAGTCATCGTCATCTCCCCGGTGGCAGAAAGGTGAAGGGAGTTGGTGGTGTCCCACCACCTCTCCACTAGAGCAGCAAGAATGGGCCTGCTCGCAGTGAGGCGCGAGAGTCCCATGCAAAAAGTCCCAAATCCGGCCCGATCGACAATGCGACGAACCGCAGTGGGCAGCTCCACGTACCAAGCTCTGGCGGCAACATTCCCATACCCCCGGAAGGCATGGGAATCCCCCTGTGGTCAAAACAAACATTTGCAAAGCAGTGTTACAAATACAGCATTGCAAGCACTCAGAATTGATAAAAATACAGCATGTGTGCACGTGTTCAGATTCAAACAGATATCGGGTGCGGATGTGCTCGTAGTGAACTACAGCATGTGATGTATCAGTGTGTTTGAGTGGTTCAGTGCAAAATACAGCGTCTGTGCGCGTGTTTAGATTCAAATAGATATCGGGTGCAGGTGTGCTCGCAATGAACTACAACATGTGATGAATCAGTGTGTTTGAGTGGTTCAGTGAAAAATACAGTGTGTGTACACATGTTCAGATTCAAACAGATATCAGGTGCGGGTGTGCTCGTAGGGAACTACAGCGTGCGATGTATCGGTGTATCCGGGCCAAACATTTAAAGAACAGAATCAACTATTGCAGTTATGTATTCTACTTTGCAAAAAATGAAACAGGGAAGAGTGTACCTCAGAAGCGCCATAGGACAGATGTGACTCTGGCTTGCGTAGCAGAAGCTTCGGTGGCATGCCTCATGCATGGCTCCGGAAGTGGCGAAGGCTGTTAGGAGGAAGCACGTGTATCGCCGGCCTGTAGCTCGCCGGATCAAATGGCCGAATGTGAAGAGGCAGGAGCTCAGCCTCAGGGTCCACGTCCAACTCCGGGGGAGCCCCACCACCTGGAATGTCATCCTCCATCTCAAGAATAGTGTGAAAATGGCCGGAAGTGTGAAAACTGGGCAAGAATGTGAAAAGTCAACCCTAAGGTCAACCTCGGGAGGGTGAAAAATGGGAGAAAATATAGAAGTGCGGAAAAGGGCACGAAGATCGAGGAAAACGTGGGAGAAACAAACCCTAGATGATGGAAATCAAGAAAACTACACCAAAATCAAGTTTTGTTCGGTTCAAAATGTGCGAAATCGGAAGGATTTCATGAATCAAACAACGAAATGGGCCCAAAAACCAAGGAAAGACGGGGATCGAGAGGAGGAAAATCACCTACAGAGAAGGGGGGGAAGTTTTCAAGCTAGGGCAAAGTGAAAATATGAGGTTTAGAACCTCATATTTAAAGACCCGCGGCCAATTGACAAAACTACCCCGAGACAGGCATTTTTGACCGGTCGGCCAAATTCTTAGCCGGTCGGCCAAAATGTTGGCCAATGGCCTTATTTAGTGGTCGATGGATGGCTAGTGGTCTTCCCCGGTGGCCGGTGAACCCCCTACACCCTTTTTTGGGTCATTGATGTGGTTTGGAACCTTCATTTATCAAGGCAGTACAAGGAAATGCACTTTTGAACCTTGATCGGCCTTCGTGTTGACCTCGAGCCGTGTTTCCCGTATGTGATGCTCAATACGCGCAAGGTGTATCCTTTTCGTATCCTTGGGTATCTTGTAAGGTTCAATAACCACTTTAAATGTGTTGCATTACATGTGTTGCCTCGTTTATGATAAACACGCATAGGTTGCATTGTTGTGCACGTCTACGCGCGTTGTAACACATACAATTTGCATTGTTATGCATTTCAACAAAACGTGCATTGTCTCGCATTTGAGTTTACATGCATTGTCATGCATTTCAACAAATGCGCCCAGTCGTGCATTCGAATTTATTTGCATTGTCATGCATTTCAACAAAACGTGCGCTGTCTCGCATTTGAGTTTACATTCATTGTCATGCATTTCAACAAATGCGCCCAGTCACGCATTCGAATTTATTTGCATTGTTATGCATTTCAAAAAACGTACGTTGTCATGCGTTTGAGTTCACATGCAGTGTCATGCATCTCAGATTACTTCGCATTGTCACGCATCTTCCTTACCTTGCATCGTCATGCATTTCCTCACATACATTGTCATGCATGTTCCTTATCACGCATCGTCATGCACACCTCTCATGCATTGTCCTGCATGTTCTTTATCACGCATCGTCATGCATTTCCTCACATGCATTGTCATGCATGTTCCTTATCACGCATCGTCATGCACACCTCTCATGCATTGTCCTGCATGTTTTTTATCATGCATCGTCATGCACACCTCTCATGCATTGTCATGCATGTTCCTTATCTCGCATTGACATACGCACCTCACGTGGATCATCATGCATTCCCTTATCATGCATTGTTATGCATTATACGCATTGTTGTACATTTCAATTACATGCATTGTCGCACATTTCAGTTCATGCACTGTCATTCGTGTCTCATCATTCATTGTCATGCATCTCCTTACTTTGCATTGTTATGCATTTCAGTACATGCATTGTCATGCATTCCTTTATCACGCCTTGGCATGCATTTCCTTATCATGCATTGTCTTGCATATCCTTGCTTTGCATTGTTATGCATTTCAATTACATGCATTGTCATGCATTTCAGTATATGCATTGTCATGCATTTTCCTACCTCACATTGTCATACACGTTTCATTTGCATTGTTCCTGCTATACACATTGCAAGCGTTTCTGTGCGTGCTTTACTTACATGTGTATATTTAACTTGCCTTACACATTGCATGCGTTTCCGCGTGTGCTTTACTTATATGTGTTTATGCATCCCCCCCAGGTGGTTACACATTGTACACGTTTTCGCGTGTACTTTACTTACATGTGTTCATACCTTGCTTGCTTTACACATTGCATGTGTTTCCGCGTGTGCTTTACTTACATGCGTTCATGCATATTTTAAGGAGGTTACGCATTGCTTGCGTTAACGCGCATGCTTTACTTACATGTTTTCATACCTTGCTTGCCATACACATTGCATGCGTTGTCGCGTATTGCTTTACTTATATGTGTTCAAGTTTCTTTTATACACATTGCATGCATTGTCGCGCATTGCTTTACTTATATGTGTTCAAGTTCCTCATTATACACATTGCTCACGTTGTCGCGTGTGTTTCACTTATATGTGTTCAACTTCCTTTATTTTCACACATTATATATGTTGTCGCATGTGCTTTACTTACATGTGTACATTTTATTCCTTACTTTACACATTGCATGCGTTGTCGCGCCTGCTTTACTTACATGTGTTCATAGTTATCTTCACAATTGCCTCACACATTGTACATGTTGTCGCACGTGCTTTACTTACATGTGTACATTTCATTCTTGCTTTACACATTGTACATATTGTCGCATGTACTTTACTTACATGTGTATACTTTTCCTCACCTTCACACATTGTACACGTTGTTGCATGTACTTTACTTATATGTGTTTGTGCCTTCATAGCATTGTTATGCTTGTTTCAAATCGCATTGTTATGCACGCACTCGGGTTGCGTTGTTATGCAACCCTTCCACCCGCATTGTCATGCACCCTCTCACTTACGTTGTCACGCACTTTTCATTTCCGTTGCTATGCATGTATCAAACGATATTGTACCTGTTAAGTTCTCTTTCTTTTTCAGGTACGATATTGTATGTACGGTTCATTTGAGGCTGGCACGACCAGACGAACTGGACAGGAGCAATATTGCATGTACGGTTCATTTGAAGCTGGCACGACTAGACAAACCGCAGAGGTATTGTATTCTCCGCGTCAAACATAGCGAGAATTACATAATTCTCTTACATCCTTTCTGCATTGTAATATAGTTTGGTTTTTGGTTTGCTTAAAACTGTTGCATTTATTGTATGTATTTGCTTCGTTACAGCTTTCTTTGCATGATCATAAGTTATGTTTGGCACCATGCATTGTTCTTGCATATTGCCCCTGCCTTCAGGCACATATTTTGCTATCTTGCATGCTTGTCTAAGTCTTCGGCCTTGTCAAAAATGGGTCGTCTCTGGGCTTTGACATTCACTCCCATCATACAGTGCTCTCAGCCTTCTCTCGTCAAACAACATGAGTTCTTTGAATCTGCTCTGCTGCCAATTTGCCTCAGCTATCTAGCACTCAGCCATAACCCGCAATGACGGAATCTCAACTTCGATAGGCAGAACAACCTCCATCCCATAGACCAAGGAGTACGGAGTTGCCCCAGTAGAAGATCGAATTGAAGGTTGGTTGCCCCAAAGAGCAAATGGCAACTTATCTGGCCAGTCCCTGTCGGTTTTCACCATCTTCCGTAGGATGTGCTTGAGGTTCTTGTTGGTGGCCTCAACAGCTCCATTGGTTTGCGGCCGATATGTGGATGACTTATGAAAAGCCACGTTGTATTTTTCCAACAAGTCGATCACCTCCTTCTTAAAGCGGGAACCATTATCTGAAATAATCTCATTCGTGACCCCATAGCGACAGATGATGTTGTTCCTGATAAACTTAGCAACATGCGATGCCTTCAGCATGGCATTGAATTGAGCCTCGACCCACTTTGTAAAGTAGTCTATCGCTACTACAATATACTCATGCCCGTTCGACCCCTTCGTAGTGACTGCCCCAATCACATCAATCCCCCAGACTGAAAACGGCCACGGGGAAGTCATGTTGTATAGCTTTGACGGTAGAATATTCATGCAATTTACATGGATCTGGCATTTGTGGCATCGCTGAACAAAGCCAATACAATCCTCCTCCATGGTTGACCAATAATAATCCTGCCTGAGAAACTTTCGGGCTAGCATCACCCCGCTCATGTGTGCTCCGCACTCTCCTCCGTAGATGGCCTCCATCAGGCGTTTGGTCTCTTCAGCATCAACACATAGTTTGTGCATCCCCTGATGACCCTGCTTGTACAGTTTACCCCTGTAGACGATGAACTGAGCAACCATTCTTCGTATTGCCCTCTTATCTTTGGCATTTGCCCATGGTGGATAAGCCTCCTTTCCCAAGAAGTTCCAAATGTCATGATACCAGGGGTTTTTATCTTGTACCTCATCTATGGTAGCAATCAGCTCGTAGGCCGGCACGAATTTCTGTTCAATGATGATTGGGCGCATTCGAACTCCAAAAGGGACGTCTATCATAGAAGATAGAGTTGTTAATGAATCAGTGAACCTGTTGTTCTCTCTTAACAGATGAGCGAAATTCAGTTTCTCAAACCGAGGAATCAGAACGTCTAAGGTTTGGTGATAGATTTTCATCTTTTCTTCTTTAAGTTTCCAATCTCCTTTAGCTTGAGATAGGACAAGGTTCGAGTCCCCGATGACATCTAAATGTTTTGCCCCTAGTTCCAGGGCGGCTTCCAGTCCAGTAATACATGCCTCATACTCTGCCTCATTGTTTGATACTTTGAACCGAAGCTTGAAGGCTTAAGGTATGCGGGAATTGTTGGGTGCTATTAGAAACACCCCTATCCCGTACCCGTATTGGTTTTACACTCTGTCAAAGTACATAGTCCAGGTTTCTTCTTCAAGTTGCAGAATGGCCTCGTCTGGGAATAGATACTCTACTGCTTCATCCCCTTCTACCGGGTGATCGGCTAGGAACTCCACTACCACTCTCCCTTTCACTGACTTGCGTGTCATGTAGTTCAGATCAAATTCGGAGAGAAGAAGCAACCAACGAGCTAGCCTACCTGTAAGTGCTAGTTTCTTGAAAGGATATTTAATGGAATCTAATCTTGAAGCCAATATTACAGAGTGAGCTAACAGGTAGTGCCTCAACTTCCTAGTAGCCAATGCCAAGGCCAGACAAGCCTTCTCCAGCAAAGTGTAGGGGGTCTCGTAATCCAGCATTTTCTTGCTCAGGTAGTAGATAGCCTTCTCCACCTTATCCTCAGATTCCTGTGCAAGCATGCAGCTCATCATCATTTCGGTCACTGATAGGTACAGAATCAACAGTTTCCCCAGTTCTGGCGGTGACAACACAGGTGGGTTCTGTAAATATTGCTTGATCTACTCGAAAGCAACTTGGCATCGGTCATCTCATTGGAACTTCTTTCCTTTCTTTAGGTGACCAAACAGTGGTTCAGAAGTCAAGGTTAATTTTGCAATAAACCGTCTTATGAATTGCACTTTACCCAGAAAGCCTCGCACCTCATTTTCAGTCCTTGGTGGTGGCATTTCTAAGATGGCCTTGATTTTGGAAGGACCGACCTCGATGCCCCTCTGTGTGATGAAGAACCCCAGCATTTTCCTTGCTGTAACACTGAAGATACATTTATGAGGATTCAGCCATAACCTACACTCTCTGATCCGTTGGAAAAATTTCTTCAAGGCGGTGAAGTGGCCCTCTCTTTCCTTGGACTTGACAATCATGTCGTCCATGTACACCTCAACGTCTTTGTGGATCATGTCATGTAGTATCGTGGTCGTAGCTTGTTGATATGTAGCCCCAGTATTCTTTAAATCGAACGGCATCACCCTATAACAGTAGGTCCCCCACGGGGTAGTGAAAGCAGTCTTCTCCCTGTCTTCAGGTGCCATCAAAATCTGGTTGTAGCCTGAAAACCCATCCATGAACGAGAGCACCGCATGCCCAGTAGTGAAGTCCACTAATTTGTCGATATACGGCAGAGGAAAGTCGTCCGTCGGACTGGCTTTGTTCAAATCCCTGAAGTCGACGCATACCCGAATTCTGCCGTCCTTCTTCGGCACCGGAACTATATTGACCAACCAAGTTGGATACTCAGATACTAACAGGAACCCTGCATTAATCTGCTTGGTGAACACTTCTTTGATTTTTAGAGCCCAGTCCAGGCGGATCCTTCGGAGCTTCTGCTTAGCAGGTCGGGCCTCTGGGTCAAGAGGGATCCGATGTTGTACAATCTCAGGATCGATTCCAGGCATGTCTTCGTAGGACCAAGCGAAAACATCTTTGAAATCTTTTAATAAAGCGACTAAGCGCTCGCGCTCCTCCGAAGACAACGTGGAACCGATCTGGACCAACCGCGGGTCCTTCTCAGTACCAACATTAATTGAGGTGATTTCATCAACCAAAGGTTTTACAAACCGCTTCTGCTCTTGATCAAGCAAATTTTTTAAAACCGGAGGAATTTCTTCCTCTTCGTTTTCATGAAAATTTTGAAAGTCCTGATTAATGCAATAAACTAAAGGAACAGAAAAGTACTCAAAAGCCACAACAAGACCATTCTCATTAACAACATCTAGCTCGTCTGATCCTTCGGCTACAACAAACTCAAAGGAAACTGAAAAAGATGACCTGGAGAGGACAGTGGCATTCGGGTTATCACCCGCAGGAATACCGGACTCAGACTCAGAAGAGCTGGAATCTAATTCCGACACCATAGACTCTGTGGAATCAGATTCCGGCTCACTACCTGACTCAAAACTGCTTGACAAAAAGCCTTCCTCATACTGCCAAACGAGGGAAGGTGCGATGGATGCGTCGAGAATGCTAGAAGATGGGTTCACAGCCGCTTGATCCCCAAACATGGAAACTGAGAAGTTATCCCCCAAGCACTTCGGTACGATCTGTGGATTTGAGAGGAGACAAGCCAGTGCTACCCCCATCTCAATACATGTGCTCTTGGACTCATTCTCCTTTCACTGCTCAGCCTCAGCTGGTGGGTCTGTCTACGCTTCGGTAACCTCATCACCTAACAACTGAAGGTCAAAAAAGATCTCGAAGTCAGGCAAACGCCGCTTCTCTGAATTCAGCCATGGCTCCAGAAAGCCGCAAAATGGGAAATCTTCCACCTCCCGGACAAAGAGTCCGTTCAGGGTCCCTTGGATGGGTCTGTGCACTAACTCGTAGTGCTTCCCGGCTTGCTTAGCCCTAGCTCTTCCGGCCATTTCCCTTCATTTCCTTGCCCAATCCTCTTTGGTAGGCAAATAACCTAAACCAAAGGTATATGGGTTGTGTGCCACTTCGGCCAATGTAGCGACGCCCTTCCGGCCACTCCGTCCTTGTCCCATTCCGGGCATGTGTTGAAGTTTGTTCATGAGGTAGACAGACTGCGCACTGATGTATAGTCCCTCATCAATAGCTAGCATATCTTGTACAACCCGGGCCTCAGCTAAGGTGAATCCTGACAAAAACACATCCTCCACGCTGTGCTCAATCTCAAGAACTGGTGTAGAAACCTCTCGCAGCGGATGAATGGACGAGTTCCCAAAAACAATTGCCACCCGCTTCTCGTGGGGGTACTTTAGCATTTGGTGTAAGGTGGAAGTGACAGCCCTCACCTAGTGCAACCATGGTCACCCAAGGAGCAGATTGAAGGTGGCTAGAACATCCAAGACATGGAACTCAATGTCATGCTGCCCCGGGCCAATCTTAGCCTTGATTTGTACGGTCCCCATCACCTCCCGATTGATATTATCATAGGCCTGAATTACTTGGGCTGTTGGCGCGAAATCTACGGGCTTCAATCGGATAGCATACGCCGTTCTCGACGGACATACATTGATTGCAGATCCTGTGTCGACCAGGACCATCGGTATCTATTTTTCTCTACACTCCACAGAGATATACAACAGCTTGTTATGATCGGAGCCCTCAGGCGGTAGTTCCTTGTCGCTAAAGGTCAAGGTCGGGGAAGCTCCACCAGAGAAAACCAACCCTACTAACTGCTCGGGTGTTGTATCAATCGAAAGCTTAGCCCTGTCCATGGCTGTAAGGATGGCCTGTCTATGCACCGCCAAGGCCATAAGCAGTCTCCAAATGGAGATGTCTGCTTGAATTTTCTTTAGCAATTTTAGCACAGCTTTCTCCTCTGGCAGTTTTTCTTTCTGCCTCTTTGCCTCTTTGCCTTTCCCGGATGCCTCTGGCTGGTCCAAATGTGGGGACTTGAAGTATCACCCACTCCTGGTCATGTGGTCAACCTCCTCGATATACCAAGTATCATCTGGTTGATTCTGCCCCCAGGACTCGTCAGTGTGGGCAAGACGTAAGTCATCGTCTTCCCACCACATCCCATCGGCCACTGACAGATAGCTGTCCGATTCCGCTATAGCTGTTCCTATGTTTTCAACACACTCGGCCCCCTCAGGTGCCTTGGCTTTTCTTGCCCTATCTTCGTTCTCAATTTTCTCCTGCTCAAACCTCTTCAACGTAACCTTCTGTTTGGTATCTGCCGCACTCAAATTACCCAAATCCTGAGAAAAAATTTTCACATCGGTGCTCTCCGACGATTCTTCCTGATTCTCGGCCATTCCGGCCACTGTATATGTTCCCGTTTCTGACGGCCCCTGTTTTGGCTGAGGCACTTCAACAACATCTGACTCGTCACTGAGCCACCCGGTGGTATCTACTGATCCATTCAAACCAAACTAGTTGATGCTCACGTCCCTCAGGTCCTGCTCATCAAAGAACTGAAGGTTGCTGATATCCTCCTCTAGCTCGACAAGGTCATGTAGCCCCTAACTCGGTCCATCCTCCCGAACCACACTGATCTTAGCCCCAGTTGGCAATTCTACCCTCGGCTTTGCCTGATCTGTTGACATAATATAACCACATGGGTTATATGCTTCCTCGGTAAAGCTTCCAGATCCCTCAAGCATTGAATCAACATTCTCACTCTCCTTCAAAGTCATCCCAGTTCTGTCTTCGACAGTCACCACCATTAGCTCGGGCTAGGTTAGGAAGGTGCTCAAGATGCACAAGTCCGTGCTGTCTAGGATGAACACCTTAGGCTTAGATAGGTGGGAGGGTGTGATGTATATGCTAGGGTCATACGGGATAGCCGTAGTTTGGATCAAGTTGATTTGCTTGGGTGGTGGAGCTCGGTTATGGGGTGGGAGTGGGTTGGCAGTGACATTTGGTTTTTCGGGAAGCGCAATCACCTTGTTGTTAATAAGATCCTGGATCTCATGACGTAGTCTGAAGCAGAGGTCGGGGTCGTGACCATGTTGTTGGTGAAAGGCACAATATTTGGCCGGGTTATGTGTTGGAGAGAGGTTATTTGGTAGTGGGCACGGTTCCAGGTGCTTCAGATGCCCCTTTCTGATTAAAACCCCCAGGGCCTTGGACAAAGGCACAGACAGCAGGGTAAAAGTCCTCTAGCACCGAGGTGGGTATTTTGCTAGTTAAGGAGTGGCACTAGGTGTGCCGGTGAAGGGTGTGGCGATTTTTGGTGTGGTGGTGGTGACCATGCCCACGTCAGAAGTCCTTGCGGCTGCAGCACTACTCGTACCTACATTTGAACCGCGGGTAAACGCTCTCTTAGGCTACTCTCTCTCGTGGTCAATTAGACCTTGCTTTATGGCATCCTCAATTTGTACCCCAATCTCGTGTAAGTCGGCAAAAGTGGGAAGAGGTCAGACGATCATTTTTTTGCATGAGCTTGGGTTGAAGGTTGTGCACAACCATTTTTCTCTGATCCTTCTCAAGCAGCCGAGTCGTCTTCATGGAGGCCTTGGCCCTCCATCGAGTGACGAAGTCAGAAAAACCTTCCTTCGGCTTTTGCTTGGTCGCCACGAGATCACGGGTCATGACCTCGATCTAGGTGTTGTATGAATATTGTGCAACGAAGGCCTCGGCCATCTCCTCCCAACTTGTTTTCATTGAGTCCTCCAGTTTGGCGTACAAGATGGCCGCAATACCCAACAGGGACCGACCGAAGAGTGAAAGTTTCGGGAGTCTCGTTAAGCCCATCAGACGCAGAATGTCAGAAAACAGCCTCAAATGAACCATAGGATTGCCCGAGCCATCGAAACGATCTATGTGAGGCATCTTGAACCTGTCCGGCAATGTCACGGCTGAATCAGTGTATCCATGTTCTATATCCGGGATCAAGATAACTCCTTGGGCTCGCTTGAACAGCTTTTCGAGCTTACTCATTTTCAGAGCAGTTGGATCCACCTCGAATTCGAACGGTGTGTCCACAGGATTAGCTGGTGCTTTAGACATCTGAGGTGGGATTGGCAGCGGGACTGGCCTTGTCGGAACGTCCACATTTTTTAGGACGTGAGCCGCCTCCCCGGGTGTTGGAACCATAGGTGGGGGTGGGGGTGGATGCGAAGCAGACAGTCTGGCTTGTTGGGATTGCTACTGTTGCAGAAGTCTGGCAATTAGTTCTGCGTATTGAGCTACAGCTTCTGCCTGACGGGCGGTAACCTCTGCCTGGCGGGCAGTATCCCGCTGCATGGCCTGCATAGTCTCTTGGAGTTGACGCGTCATGTCCTCCATATTGACTGAAAACTGCTGGTCTGACTGAACATGTGTGTATCCCCTCTCTGAGGTGGAAGCAGATATCTCAGCCCAACTGTGCACAGGTGAGGTGGATAATGACCGCTGATCTAGTAACCGCTATACTGATGACCTGTGCCTAATTGACCTCCGTTTCAGAACCGGGGGTAACGAAACAAACACTGGTTGTTCGTCAACTAGATCTTCAGATCGATGAATTCTCCCAACTTTGGTCTAGAGTGCTCGGGGGGGTATCTGCCTCGTCGGAAGCAATGATGCAATACTACCTTGCAAAAAGATAAATAAAGCAAAAATAAAAAAAAATCAGAAAAATGGACAACATTTCAGCTTTGATAAAGACAACACATAGTTGACATCACAAGCTGAACAAACTGCACTCAAACACTGATCTCTGCCCCCCAAATCACGGCCTCAAATCTGATACCCTTAGGTACTGAATGTCCTCACTCTGATACCTAGGCTTGCAACTGATACATACAACCTGTGGAGACGCACTCTGACAACACATATCAAGTAAGTAAGAGCCAAAACACCCCTATGGTGGGGTAGGGTTTCCCTGTCCTATTTTGTCAGGAGCTAGGGTTTTACTACGCACGCAGCAGTTTCAAACAACCTACATTCGGGTAAGAAACCTGTCCTAATTTGGAATGATCTTTATGGCTTCCGATATGCAACTAGGTCGAATGGTCAAGATGGGTGCCTCAGCAAAATCAAGGTTTGTGTTCCCATCGTGGTAGAGCCCGTAACCGATCAGCTATATGGCATGCTTTTCCAAGCAGGCCTCCAGTAAACCATTCAGGAATAGCAGATGGCAAACACTGTGACTTAAACGCACCAATGCAAATGCAATGCAAAGAAACACATAAGTGTATACAAAACAACATATCATGAGTTTGAGTCAAGCTCTCTAAATCCCCAGCAGAGTCGCCAAAAAGTGTAGACCGCCCCAAACTCTCTCCTCTGGCCCCCCTTTCGAAGAGGGAGCGAATTCGGTTCTAGCTACTACTATTCAGACTTCTGTCACGGTTCTGAATCTAATCTCACAAAGCGCAATGTAAGACTGATAAATCACCAAAGAGTCCAAATCCGACAATTGGTTTCGAAAAATCAATTTTGAATCAAAAGTGCCAAGCATGGACTGCTTTGCCGGATTTCAGAGTTGCCACCTAAATATTTTATTTTGGAAAATTTAGGAAACCTTGACTCGTGCCTAAGGCCGCGTGTCTGTCATCACCAAAGTTGCCTCAACTCGGGAACTTGGGTACGAGGGGGGAAAGTCATGAAATGAGCACCTCCGCTCACTCGATCAAAAGATCGGCCTCTACTAAGCATGATATGTTATTTTGAAAACACATGTGTTCTTATTCCGGTTTATTAGCTAACCTTACTATGTGATGCGCATATCATACAAGTATAGACTCATTCACTAGAATTGGAACAAAACAATTCATGTTGGTTTTTGAAAATGATTTGAAAATGCTACTCGCAAGTAGGCTAAAGTGCGGATTTGCCACCCTTAAGTGGGCTGAAAACATGATCTTGCCACTTCAAGTGGGCTTAAAACTCACATTTGATGAATTGTTTCAATTAAGGCAATAAATCCTTCATCCACAGGCATTCATGCAGTTAGACACTTAAGCAAATAGCATCATGGAAAGCATGCTAAACATGGCAACACTCACACTCATGTAAGTATGCTAAAGCGTGAACACTTACAGTGTACTCCGAGCCAAAACAGAAATCTAGTTAGAAATCATGCATGATCCTAGCTATGTCAAAGATGCCTAATGCAACGCATGCAATAATGCAACTAATAGGCTCGGCTGTCTGAGATGGCATATGAATGCAACACTTGATAACATGCTTTGGAACACGTATTCAAGAAAGTGTGTTGAAATACAATGCAGTTTGAATGATGCGCCGAGCCCGGTGTATGCAAGATGAATGAATGATGCACACATGTAAAGCATAAGGTAGGCTAATTGAAATATGCCCTAAACTAACCATCAAAAGTTGATAAGTAAAAGGGAGAAAGAAATGGGGTTGGAAGACATGAACACACACACACACACACACCCTTATTACAACATTTGCCCTCTCGACGGAGGGTCCGAATAAATAAAAGCTAGGCTAAGCTACTTATTACAAATCAATTAATTAACTATGCTAAGCAAATTAATAACAAACCGAATTGAAACTAGCTATACTAAGCTAATTAGAATATTACAAAGATGAATTAAATTAGCTAAGTACATTAACTAATTAATTACAAAATCGGCAAATTAACTAGCTAAGTAAAGCGGTAAAATGGCCTCGAGGGCGAGGGAGAGATGCATGCTCGGTTTGCTTCACTCGGAAATGCATTGCCTTGCCATGAGTTGTCTCTGTTTGCACTCGCAGTGATCTCAGAACATCTTACACACTTCTAGATTGCATCTGCCCCAAAACAGGAAGATTTTGGACAATTTTGCTGTAGGTGGCCGTCCAGCCACCTCAACTGGTCGGTAGGCTACCTCAACTGGCTGGCCGGCCAATGAAAGTGGTTGGTCGGCTACTGCAAGTGGCCGGCGGGCCACCTCTCCTTTCCAAAATCCCAACTTTGCTGCAACAGAGATCAACGAAGGCATAGTAATGCATTTGCATGGAAATGTGTGTGCAACTACTCTCCTTATCGTTTCTCAAACTTAAAGGAGCGTAGTACTCAGCTCTCAAGCCACCAACCACGCATCTCAATGCATGATGGCCGAAGAGTCAAGCTTGCACAATGTTAGTGAATGCACAAATAACACATAAGAGTCTCCACCTCTATCATGCATGGTTAAGAGGGTCGACGACCAAGAAATGTAACATGTTTCATCACTTGGAGTATGAAACGTCTCACATTTCTTGTGTTTGGATTAACGTCCGATCCAAACACAATGCAATGTGAATAGCACGTGTTATCTTTCAATGCTAAAGCGGCATGCACAAGACTCAATCATGTAAGCAATGCATGCATCACATGTTAAAGGGGGCCAAGAGCACTAAACAAGTGAAAAACATTACTCATGAGGCATGCACTATCAATCACAAATGGTCAAACCAGCTATGGACAGACCTAAGATACTCCAAAACAGTGGCCAAAACACACTAAAACTTAGGCACAAAAAGCAAGAAATGCATGCTCATTCATTCGCTCACAAGCAAGGCACAAAGCTTAACTTTCAAACACATTGAAAGAATGATATATATGAGAATATGGTAGAGATACAAGCACTGAAATTATATGCCAAATGATGACATATCATGCAAACAACGCAAGTATAGCATGTTAGGGTCCTTAGAACTCAAAGCTAGTCAAGGGCTTTACACAAGAGGCATACATTACATGGCCTAAACAACCAAACCAGCTCTAGACAGAGCTCAATCATGCCAAATCAAAGGGCAAAACAAGCTGAAATGATAGCCCAAAAACTTAGACAAATATACATACATATTTGCTCATAAATAAGGATAAGGCACGACTCTCAAAAGCATTGAAAGAGTGGATCATGTGAGAGTGTGACTACACTATATGCATTGAAATTACATGCTAAATGGTGCCATACCATGCAAACATCACATGCCTAACATTTTAAAGGCCTCAAAACTCAAAGCTAGTCAAAGCCACTTACACCACAACCATGCAAGGCAAGCATCAAAGGGCCAAGACCACTCAAGACAGAGTTAGAGCAGGGAAAAATATGAGTACAAACATACTGAGACAGAGCCAAAACATGCTAGAATAATGGACTAACTCATGAAGCATACTATGCTAACAAGCAAGATTGCACTAGAGATGTAAGATGTGAGCAACCAGTGGCCAAACCAACCAAAAACAGAGTTATGGAAGGTCTAAAAAGTCACAAAAATATGCTTGAACCAAGCCACAAAGAAGTATAAACACATGCTCATTTGGTGGGCCATCAATACATGGTAGCAAGACAGGAGGAGAGAGGACCACCCCCTCCTATTTGGGACTTGGAAACCTCCTTTCCACCACTAAAATTCCTCTGGAATTCAGTGGTTAAAAGGCCAAAAGAGATAGCTTGAAAAGCCTAAAGAGGTGGTACAAAAGCTTAGCAAATAAGCAGTAAAAGGGGGTGGACCACCCCTAACTCCAACATGGACTCAAACCAACATTTTTAACACTAAAAAATAGAACTTTTAATAGTTGACAACTAGGCCAAATATAGCATGCAAAGGTGGCCAATCAAACAAAGGAAACAAAGGAAACAAAGCCTTAAAAGGGTTAGAGCCTTACCCTTGAAGAACAGCAAAAACCAGTAGCTTTTCTGAGTCAAAACTAGCTTTAGAATGCCCAAACAAGCCTTAGGGAATCTCAGCTCCAAGGTCAAGTTGTTTGGCTAAGGGGTTATAGGCAAAATATGTGAAGAACACTCACTTTTAAGCAATATATATAGAGAGAGAGACAGAGTTCTCGAGAGAGAGTCAAAGTTTTAGCTCTAAAAAGATCTGAACCCCTCACAAGGGGGAGGGACCTCCCCTTGTATGAGCAACGGAAGGAGAAGCTTGCGTGACAAGCTTAGAGCTTGTTCCAATCCCTTCATACACGTGTATGGAGGGTAGCCTCAATGCTCAACAGCTGGCTCAAAATATCTGAAAATATCAAAAAAAGAGAAAAATTGGTGGCCGGCCAATTAAGGTGGCCAGCCACCTCCCTTAGTCAGCTGTAGACAGTCCATTTTTGACCGACCTTGAGACTTGGGCGTTACTAATGATTTTTTTGGTGATGAAAGATGTGCAGGGCAAAGGTTTGATTTCTTCGGCAAGAGGACAGTCAAATCCAAACCTCACCCCTCATTTTGGACCAAAAATATTTTAGATCTTAAAATCCTCCCTTTCAAAATATTTATGAAAAGAAGTTTCTACGATGTTCTAACGCTCGTATTTTGTTAAATGTTGCGCTTTTCGGTAAATCGAGCAAGGACAAAGTGGAAATGAATGAAAGAGATATGAAATCTTTGAAAAATCTTTCAAAACACCTTGTTTAGGGGTTTGGAGTTGAAGAAAAGATGAGAAGAGGGAAGAAACCAAGTTGGAGGAGAAGATGAGCAGAAATCAGTAAGAGAGAGTCGAGCAACCCTCGGTAAATCAGGCCTATCCTTTTGTATATTTGGATTTCAACTATGAGGTCACCACCGTTGGAAATTGTACTTCTGGGGCTTCATTTTTCACTTAAGAATCTCCTAAAGCCGAGTCTGGATGGGGGAGATATGATTGGTTGAAGTTGGGCATCATTCTGGTTGGACTTAAACTAAGCAGCATTCACTAAAAGAAGGATATCTCTTAGAACACATGTAATTTTGATGTGAGGCTTGCATCATTGGAAAGAAGACTTCCGGGGCTACAGTTTAGGCTCAAGAATGACCTGAAAAGGCATCCAGATGAAGGAATTAAGCTTGCTTCAAGTTAGGGACCAGGACTGATTTGTCCAATCGGCCTCTACGACACTGCATCGGCCACGATTGGACCTCAGCGGCTATATGTCGGCCAAAAGTGAACCTTATCGGGCAAAAATGGTGGCCGGTCAGCACCAAAGATGGCCGGTCTGCCAAAAGTGTCCAATAAGCCCAGAATTGGCAGATATTTCTCCTCCAGTTGTGTTCCAACTAGTGCCACCTGTCCTAGCTCAGATATTTCAACCAAAGGTGATATTTTGCTATATAATGAAGCCTTGTATCTCATTTTCAAGGGTTAGAACATCGGAGGATAGATTAGAACAATTTTGGCAAAAGCTTTTGTAGCCTCTCTCTCTCAATCCACTCTCTAGATTTCTCTCTCTCTAAGAGTTTTGTGCTAGAAGCTTGCATGCATCCATCTTCAACCTATCAACCCTTAACAAGAGTTGTTGATCATTGGGCTGAGGTTGCTAGAAGGTCTTCTTGGAGCTCATTAAGGAGGTTTTGACTTGGTTTTCTTCCTCAAAGTGTGCTTCCCTCCAAGAGGTAAAACTTTCACCCTTTAAGCTTGTCTTTCACACTTGCTTCACCATCCTTTTTCCATTGTTCTGGACTATTTTGGGGCTGGTTTTGAATCATAAAAAACTTTGATTTTTGAAGTTCTAAATGATGGTTTAAGCCTTGTTTGGCTAGGAAGTGTTTCCTCCCTTTTGCTCCTTTACTCGTATAGCTTTTGAGCCATCTTCTAAGGCCTTTCAAACCAACTTTTTGTGGCCTTAGAACCATTGAAATCCAGAGGATTTTCAGTGGTGAAAAGCTTGTTTTGAAGTTCCAAATGAGAAGGGATAGCCTCCCTTCTTTGTCTCCCCATGCCATGCCTTGTTCGCTCTATAAAGTAGCCTCTTTTGTGGCTTATGTTAGCTCTTTTCAAGCATGTTTTTGTGACTTTTTGGGCCTGCTCTAACTCTATTTTTGTCTAGTTTGGTGGTTGCTTGCTTGCTCCATACACTTGTAGTGTAAATTTGCACACTAGCCTAACATCCATCACACTTTTGACTATCATTCTAGCATGATTTTAGCTTGACTCTAAGAAGCTTTTAGTCATGTTTTGGCATGCTCTAGGTCTAATTTATGTTATTTTGGTCATGCATGCATTGCTTTGTATGGCCATGATTCAATCTAGCTCATTAGCTTTGTGTATTGAGTCCATTAGCGTGCTTTGCTTGGACTATTTTCATGATTTGGCATCATTTCATGTGTGATTTTAGAGCATGTTTCATTGCCATGCACTCACATCTTTCCCTCCTTCAATGTTTTGAAGGGTTCATGCTTTATGCCTTAAAAAAGAGCCCATGCGTATGCCATCTTGCCTAGGCTTTTGGACCACCATTTCAGTGGGTTTTGGGTCTTATTTTGCCATGATATAACTCTGTTTTGGGTTCGTTAGGGCATCCCCCATTTTCTTCTTACACTTGTCGTGTAAGTCCTCTTTACTAGTCTTGTATGCCTAATGAGTGAGCTTGTTATTCTAGCATGTGTTGACTTGGTATTAGCCCATTTTTAGTGTTATCTTAACATGCCATAACTCTGATTTTTGTTGGTTAAGTCATCACATGTGTCACACCCCAAACCTGGCCCTAAAAGTTTGGGCATGACCTAATCAGAAACAGACATGTAACCTGGTAACAAAACATACGGGGCCTTATCGGAAGCACGAAATATATAAAAAAAATAATGATACAAATAAACTCCATTGAGCTACTTCTACATGCCAAGATCCCACACATCGCATACATCATAGTGGATAGGTAAAGTCCCAAATTATAACCCGGAGCATTGGTTAGATACATACACATATACAGCCCCAATCCTATAATTGGGCATACACAAAACATGAAAATTACATACATCAACCTTAGATGGACACTCAAAAACAAGCCAACATCTTAACAGCTAAACAAAATAAATGGCCGTGTATAGTGCCTGGATACACGAAGGTTGACAAAAGAAAGCGGGCGTCATGGCTAGGACTGACCACCTGATTGGGGACCTACAGAAACAGACATAACAGAAAGTGAGCCAGGCTCAGTGAATAATAATACATATCAATGCCTATAAAAATGCAGAGTTCATATAGTTAATCTGATTCTGTGCTAAGTACATGACGGCCTTAGGCCCAATCCTGCAACATAAACATAATGGCTATAACCCCTTGAAACGTGGTGGCATGAGGCCTTTGAAACATGTGGCACGAGGCCCTTGAAACATGGTGGCTATAAGCCCTTGAAACTTGTGGCATGAAGCTCTTGTAACATATGGCACTAAGGCCCTTGAAACATATGGCGCTAGGCCCTTAAAACATGGTGGCTATAAGCCCTTGAAACATGGTGCCATGAAGCCCTTGAAAGATTGGCATGAAGCCCTTGAAAAGTTTGGCACTAAGCCCTTGAAAGATTGGCATTAAGCCCTTGAAAGATTGGCACGAAGCCCTTGAAAAGTTTGGCACTAAGCCCTTGAAAGATTGGCATTAAGCCCTTGAAAGATTGGCACGAAGCCCTTGAAAAGTTTGGCACTAAGCCCTTGAAAGATTGGCATTAAGCCCTTGAAAGATTGGCACGAAGCCCTTGAAAAGTTTGGCACTAAGCCCTTGAAAGATTGGCATGAAGCCCTTGAAAAGTTTGGCACTAAGCCCTTGAAAGATTGGCATGAAGCCCTTGAAAAGTTTGGCACTAAGCCCTTGAAAGATTGGCATGAAGCCCTTGAAAAGTTTGGCACTAAGCCCTTGAAAGATTGGCATGAAGCCCTTGAAAAGTTTGGCACTAAGCCCTTGAAAGATTGGCATGAAGCCCTTGAAAAGTTTGGCACTAAGCCCTTGAAAGATTGGCATTAAGCCGGGTAAGGGCCTTGTGCTAAGGATGCCTTAAATACCTTTATAAGGATGCCTTGAATACCTTTACATAAATGGACAATCATTCAGTGATTCAAAACATAACATGTTAGAGATTAGGGCATTTCTTGTCATATCATGTTATTATTGTACGCTTAACGAAGATAGAATAATTCACATTCTCATGAGGGTCACATAAAAATGTTAAACTTTTGCCCTTATGTCGTGGTTTCTGAATAACTTCCAATTCACACAAATACTCATATCTTTCCAATTATTCTGATTCTTCGAAGATGTCTACACTTGTTAGTGTATAACTGTCTCATAGTTATTTAAAATTCGTTCTTCAAGGATGAACATAATTTCTCTTTATTCCTTAAGAAATGGCGTAGTTCATTTGGTCTATTAATCAGTAGCATATAGAAGCATACACCTTTGTTTGATTGTTCAACATACTTGACTTGTAATTAAACCGTTTGTTACATCATTCACATGAGTTAACATAGTTAACTTAAGTCTAACAGGACATTCCTGATAATTATTAACAAAAGGTAAGCACATTATACAGATTGAATGATATCAAAGATACGTGAATACCATGGTTCCATAGTGCTTATACGTTCCCTTGGTTCGTCGTGAATCACTATAGCTATTTTGCAAACAACGTTAGTATTCTTTATCAACAGTAATAAAATGTACTGCGTAATAATGCCCTTAGATTTTGCAATCAACATACTGTGAACATGCTTATAAGAATCATTAACGACAATTGAACGTACGACTACCATACTACTACTCACAGTGGCAGGTCTCTGATAGCGGTGGAATGATGTCCTCGTCTTGACCTACAAACATAATGCACATAGCAGATTATGAGAATAAAACCAATCTCTTTTATTCCTCACCCAATAGCTATGATGGTTCTAGACTCATTATTCCTCCATAGGTTATAATCCATGCCTCATAAAATAGGAGGAATCGATAGGAGAAAGGTTCAGGCGAAGAAACGGTACAAATTCAGTAAATAGAAAGTGAATAGTTGTCACTAATTTGGGCATAACTATTTTGGTACTTAGAATTTTGGAGTGAGGCCACCACCATTGGAAACTAGACTTCCGGGGCTTGATTTTAGGCTTAAGAATCACTCAAAACGGAGTCCGGATGCAAAAGATATGCCTATTCAAAGTTACTCAGCATAAGCTGAAATAGGGGTGGCCGCTCGTGCGGCCCAATTCCGCTCGAGTGGAAGAACCCGGCTGCTCGAGGGCCCAAAAACAGAATGAAAACACATTTTTTTTCCTCTTCTCCGCACGTGCGGCCATGGCCTCCGCACGTGCGGCCTGGGCCCTGTTTGGCAGTCCGAATTTAATAGAAAACCCCATGTTTGGTGATCATCAACAAGGTCCAAAATAGATTCTTTAACTACTAAAACATAGCTCAAAAATCATGTAAATAGGGGTACAAGCATACAACCATTTGCACATGGATTTGATCTTCTTCACTCTCTCACCATCACAACCCATTTCTCTCACAAATACATACACAATTCATCTCTCACATAATTGGATGCAAGCATGTAAAATCATAAAGAGTATGTAATTTCCCTCTTATGGTTCAAATTAACACAACTACAACATGATGATCATACTTCTTCAATTCCATAAGTGTCAAACACACACACACACACCACAACACAACTCCTACCTTACTTGAACACCCAAGAAATTCATACCCCAATACAAGAAGAGGAGTTAACTAAAGTGAAATTTACATACCTTGTGCCTAGATCTCTCAAATTCCCAACCTTCTTTGATGATCTACCTCCATTTCCCTTCCTCACTTGCTCCCCTAAACAAACCCTTATTTCTCTCCAAGAGGTATTTCACATTTATTGATCAAGGCTCAAGAGGACTTAGGTGTATATATTCATAAATAAAAGCTTATAGGACAAAAGTCAATCGTTTAATCATTCCGAAATTGAAATTTCGTAAACATACTTAATATTACTTAAAAATTATGCTGATCACAAATATATAATCAATTTCAGATAATTAAGCCGTTAGGGCTTCCAATTTCTGATTCAACCATTCTAGATATAACAGATACTTTTCTTGTTAAACAGATAGACATCCTTAAACACGGATTTCACTTACTTAACCTTAATTTCTCATGGGATTTTACAGTAAACATTTAAAAGCACAAAATGAGGACTGAAAATATATCAGGAAACATGTGCGAGGGTCGAGCTATTACAACATGCTTGGCTTTGGTAGGTGTAGTTTAAACCTCCTTATTGGCCTTGCATACTCCATGTTTTGACCCTTCATGCTAGCTTGTTTTGGCCTTGCTCCATGCATGTTTTGTCATTGTTTTAGCATGCTCTAGGACTATTTTGGGTTGCTTAGGCCATTTGCTTCATGTTTTGCATAGCCTTAGTGCAAGTCCCTTTGCTAGTCTTAGGCTTTGAGCCTCATGCGTGCTATGCTTATGATTATGTGTGTGATTTGGCATCATTCCCATCATCATTTCAGAGCATGTGGTACTGTCACATATCCATGCTTGCCACTCTTTAAGTGTGCTTAAGAGTTGCATCTTTATGCCTTCATCCTTGAGCCAATTAGCATGCATGCTTGTCTTGCCTTTTCATGCTTTTCATACCATCATTTCAGCATTTTTGGCCACTGTTTTTGGCATGGCTGAGGTCTTTCCATTCTCGGTTTAATTCCATTGAGTATGTGGTTTGCATGTTGTTCCATGCTTATTTCATTGCATGTTGTTACATGTTTGTTACATTGCCTCATTTTTGCATGCTTGTGTTGCATTGTATTTGGCATACTTGCATTACTTTGTGTTTGGTTTGGGTGCTAAGCCAAACACGAGGAACGAGGGACGTTTCATACTTGAAGTGATGAAACGTGCCTCAATTCACAGTCGCCGCGACGCTCTTGATTATGCATGATAGAGTTCTAAGCATTTATGTGTTTTTGTGCATTCCTTTTACATTGAATTGCACACTTGGCTTCTTTGGCCATCATGCATTGGAATGCGTGATTGATGGCTCGAGAGTTGAGCACTACATTCCTTTGAGCTTCAAACATGATAAGGAGTGTAGTTGCAAAATATTTTCTTGCAAATGTATTGCCACGCCCTTGTTTGTCCTTTGCTACGGCAAAAAGGAACAGTCTGCAGGAAGGATGGCCGATCGGATATCTACAGTGCCGATTGACTAACAATATTTGGCCGATGGACTAAAAATTGGTCGATGACCCTCATCTCTTGGCCGATGGCCTTACCTCTTGGCTGATGACCTCTCAGCATATCCATGAGGTGGATCAGAAGTGTTCCAGAAGTTGGCATAGTTTTCAGCAGTCTAAAACAATGCAAATAGAGGCAATATGAGGCATGGCAATGGATTTTCGAGAGAAGCCGGCCGAGCACGCATGCATCCCTCGTCACGAGGCCATTTCAGTGTGTTAATAACCTAGAATAGTTATTTGTTTGAATTTGGTTATGTAATAATTAATTAGCTTGTTATTTAGTTAATTAGTTAGCTTGTATTATTTATTCGGACCCTTCGTCGAGAGGGCGAATTTTGTAATAAGTGTGCGTGGGTGTGTGAATGTCTTCCAACCCCACGTCTTTCTCCCTTTTACTCACCTGCTTTCAGTGGTTAGTTTTAGGGCATGTTTCAATTAGCATCCTTATGCTATGCATGTTTGCATCATTCATCTGTATTGCATGCGCCGGGCTCGGCGCATCATACTAATTGCATTGTATTTCAATTCCAATTTGAATACATTTTATCTAATTGCATCTCATATGCCATTTTAGAATAGCCGAGCCTATTTCTAGTTGTATTTTGCATGTGTTGCATTAGCCATCTTAACATAGCTAGGATCATGCATTGATTACTAACTAGCTATTGTTTTGGCTCGGAGTACTAGGTAAGCTTTTATGCTTTAGCATCTTGCATGAGTATGAGTGTTAACATGATAGCATACTTGCCATGAGGCTATCTGCTTTTGTGATGTAACTACCTGAATGCCTGTGGGTGAAGGTTGGATTACTTGAATTGGAACAATTCATTGAAATGCGAGTTTTAAGCCCACTTGAGAGTGACAAAATCATGTTTTCTAAGCCCACTTGAGGGTGGCAAATCCACGTCTTAGCCTACTTGCGAGTAGCACCTTCAAACCATTTTCAAACAAACATGAGATGTTTTGTTCCAACTTAGGCGATCTAGTCTATACTTGTGTGTTGTGCGCATCACATAGTAAAGATTAGTTAATAACCGGAATAAGAACACATGTGTTTTCAAAAACAAAATATCATGCTTAGTAAAGGCCGATCTTTGATCGGGCGAGCGGGGGTGCTCATTGCATGACCTTCCCCTCTCGTACCCAACTTCCCGAGCCGAGGCAACTTTGGTGATGACAGACACGTGGCCTTAGGCAACGAGTCATGGTTTCCTAAATTTCCCCAAAAATAAAACATTTAAGTGGCGACTCTGTATCTGGCAAAACAGTCCATGTTTTGCACTTCTTTACAAAATTCAGCTTTCCAAAACGATTTGCTAGATTTGGACTCTTTGGTGATTTATCGGTCTTGCATTGCACTTTGCAAGATCAGATTCAAAACCGTGATATTGAGTCCGAACTGTAGCAGCCCAATGAACAAAACGGGATTTTCCCGGGACGTTCGGGCACGTCTACACCGGCCGACCACTCCAAGTGGCCTACAAGGGAGAAAAGTAGCCGACAAGTACCACAAGTGGCCGGTTGCCCATCCCCTCCCTCAGGCAAGAGGCAACAAGGTTTGGCCCAAGAACCAAGGCCAAAACACAAAGTGTTAAGAGGCTCAAAGACAAGGCACTTAGCCGAGAACTTCGGCCGCTCGAAACAAGCACAAACATGCATAATCATCACGTGTACAAACGATGATGTCAGAGTCTTAAGGTCAGTCAAAAATGAGGTGTCTACAAACGGACTCGCTAAAATGCCAGTCAATCTCACTAATAGCACCCAACATCTCCCATTCTCACATGGCAATACAAGCTACACTGCTAATGGATTTCTTACTCAAGGCATCAACAACTATATTGGCCTTCCCTGGATGATAGTGTAACTCAAAGTTATAGTCTTCCATAAGATCCATCCACCTTCTTTGCCTGAAATTCATAGCCTTCTATGAAAATAGGTACTTCAGACTCTTATGATCAGAAAACACCTCAAACTTCTCACCATACAGGTAATGCCTCCAAAACTTCAAGGCAAAGATTGCCGCTGTTAGTTCTAAGTCATGGGTAAGATAGTTCTCCTTTTGCATTTTCAACTGACATGAGCCATAAGCTATTATCTTTTCCTCTTGCATCAAAACACTACCTAAACCTTCCCGAGAAGCATCGCAATACATAGAATAGCCTAAACCTCTCTCCGAAATAATCAACACTAGAATAGTGGTAAGTCTAACCTTAAGCTCTTAAAAAGACTTCTCACAAGTTTCACTCCACACAAATTTGGTTCCTTTCTTTATCAGTCTAGTCAACGGTGAGGCTAACCAAGAGAAATCCTTTACAAACCGATGGTAATACCCAGCCAACCCCATGAAACTACAAATCTCAATGGCATTATTAGGTTATTCCAAATCTTACCCTGCATCTATTTTGGATGAATCTACAGTCACTCCTTCCCCGGATACCACATGGCCTAGGAACTTTACTTCTCTCAACCAGAATTCACACTTTCCAAACTTAGCATATAATTTGTGGGCTGTAAGCCACTCAAGCACAACTCGTAAGTGCTCCTTGTGTCCCTCCTCAGAGGGTGAGTACATCAGAATGTCATCAACAAAGACGACTACGAAGCGATCTAAGAACTTACGGAATATTTGGTTCATTAGATCCATAAAGCCGTAAGGCACCATCATTCTTCTTAGCAAAGAAGGTCAGTGCTCCCCAAGGCGACATACTAGGACAGATAAAACCCTTATCTAACAATTCCTGGAGTTGAATCTTTAACTCACTCAGCTTAGTTGGCGTTAATCTACACGGGGCCATAGAAATCGGTGCCATGCTAGGCACTATGTCAATAGAGAACTCGATCTCATGGTGAGGTGGCAAACTAGTGAGACCCTTAGGAAAAACATCTGGGTATTCATAAACTACCCTTGGCAAATCAATTCGGACTTCGTCACACTCACTACCTAAGAAGTTTGGAAGAATACAACTAAGCTCACTCTGTCTTCACAGATCACATACTTGTGATGGAGCTCTATCGACTCTATCCCCTGTAAAATAAAAACAATCACCACTTAAGGTACATACAGTAACCATCTAATGATAACAATCTATGGTAGTCCGATACGACAATAACTACTCTATACCCAATATAGCATCAAAACTTGACATGTTAATCAACACAAATGTAAAAGGAAGTCGGTGACCGACAACCTGTATCTCACAACCCTGACATCTCTGTTCCAAAACAATCTCACCACTAATAGGTAACTCTACAGTGAGTGCAGATGCTAACCGAGCCAACTCTAACCCTAATATCGATGCAAATGTAGACAAAATAAAAGAATGGGATGCACCCGTATTAATCTACATATTGGCAATAGAATTGCATAACAAGAAAGCACCTCTCACAACTAAAGGCACTGGCACTAAGTTTGGCATGGTAACAACATACGCACGCCCTAAAGGTCTCTGCTCCACCTGATCACCCCTTGGAGCGTAAGTCTAATGCACTGACAGAGCCAAAGAGGCTCCTAGATTAGCCCTCGAGGCCTGAACTGACTGTGCAGGTTGGTGGCTCTTTGTCTGTCTCGAACCAGATGCACCTAGTGTGCCATCCAACTGTGGGAAAAACCTCCTCATATCCCCTGATTGCCCATACTGATAATAGGTAGGTGGCTGCCCTCTCCCCTGATTTTGGCTCTGGAAACGAGCTGAAGAGAATACAGACTGCTGCCCTTCTCCCCTCTGTGGGCAAGCTGGAGACATATTGCCTAATAGGCCACACTTAAAGCAAGTGAAATCTCCCTGACCACCTCTCCCAGAACCCGAACTTGGTACTAGAAAATTGGGCCTTGACTTAGCTCCCTGGTACTGCTATAGGGTAGAACCCCCTGTCTCTTACTGTCCCCATAAACATCGTGACTTTTCTTGGGTCCCCATATCACCTCCTCCTCCATCTGTACCATGGTCTCAAGATGAGCCGCCTCTTCCACAAGGCATCCATAATCTCTAATCATTGACCCAGCCACTTTGAACATGAGCCCACCTCTCAACCTCTTCTTGAGCTTAATACAACGGCGCTCCTCAATCGCCACTAGTTCCGGTGCAAACCTCGACAGGCTAGTAAATGCGACCTTAAACTTGACCACCAGTGTGTTCAACTGCTTGCGCTTAGAAAACTGGTCCCTCAACTTCTCCCTAATAGTGGGAGGTAAGAACTAGTCTTGGAAAGCGTCGACGAAAGCCTCCCAAGTTACTCCAATGCACCTACACACATACTTCCACCATTAACCCTCATCTACCTTCAGCTGGAAGGATGGCAAGGTCACTCTCAAACCATTATCTTCAATGCCAAGCATCTTAAATGTCTTCACCATTTGTTCAAGCCACTTATCCGCCTTCAGTGGCTCCTTAGGGTCACCCAAAAACTCGTCTAGATTTGACCAGAAGAACTCCCTCTTTAAGAATGATGGCCCTGATTTAACAACTTGGGCCTGGACATGATTCTCACCCTTGAGAATGTCCATATATTCTCGTAATGCTCTGGCTATCTCATGGGCCAAAGCACCCATGGCCTACTGACCAACTGGTTTGGCCACATTGGTTCGATCAACTCCTTCCTCTTGCACCAGAATCTTATTCGGTAAAGGCACCACATGCCTTCTAGGCCTGCGACGCCTACCACCACCATGTCCACATCCTGACATCCTGATGAAGGTAACAAAAGAGATTATCACATTTACAAATGTACTGAAGCTAATTCACAAGCGTCTTAATGCGGTGGACAACAGTAATTCACTCTACATAAGCACCTAGTCACATAAAGATATACGAATTTCATTCCTAGATAATGACCATCCCACGACATTGCCAGAGTTCCAATTAGAAACAGTTGTGATCAAGTGCTTTGCTAAAAGGACTTCTAGAAACCCATAGACCCGATCAACATTTTAGGAACTAAATCCCATACCTATATAACCATATAAGCATGTTATCACATAAGCATATTGTGCATACAAATGTCTGTGTCAAGCGAGACAAACCATTATGGTAACAACCACTTCCTACATACCCAAAGTATTCACACCCGGTATGCTTTGATACCAAGTTGTAATGCCCCAAAATAAACATAATATACCGATCTCATAACAACCAATAAATAGCCCATAAATGAAATGATAAGCTTTCATTAATTAGAGTTTGATATACAAAAGGTGACACATGCGATATACATTCATGAATAGTACATCCTGAATTTACAACATGTGTTACAAGATAGTAAATAAAGAGGAAAGCTAAATAGATAATCATGTGCCCTAATGGCTTACATCTTTCCAAGTCAATGCTTGGGTACATCAAAATTGAGTCGTAAGCTGAATACAGATAAAGCCCTAGGCTTGAACAAAATTTAAATAGAAAATAGCAGTAATATGCCTTCTCTAGTCCTCCCAAGCTAAGTCCTTGGCAGAGGCATATCACCATCACCTGAAAATGGTTTTCCCATATAGGGTGAGCCAAAGCCCAGTAGAAATACTATACCACAATGTATAAATCTTGACAATGCCATAAGGTGAATACAAATGCAATGCATATGCCAAAACGTTTTACATTTTCTTTCAAAACCATGCCATGCCAAGTCTATATCCCTATTCATCAAATCATCTCTGTTACAATAGTAAACAGGGTAGTGAAGTACAACTTTGGAAATCTCAACAAGTACAACTTTTCATGGATGTTTCATTCACGGGAATTCGTCAAACGGGACCCATGTAAACATAGTCTATGCAAGCACTACTAGTGATCGACAACCATGTATATGCGCGATTTTTGGGACTTTCATCGTGGACACACGGGCCAACTTAACTTCGGTGTTACACACCTCCTTCCTAAGTTGACCTCTTTTATTATAGTCAAGTACATTTTCAATTTATTAATCAATATGCAACCATGCTCAACATAAAATGGATGAGAATTTAGTTTTACTTCAACTAATCCTCATGTAATTTCTACAACAATCATTGCTATCCTCCACCGATAGCCCAAAACAAATACCTCTAATAGG
Organism: Camellia sinensis; assembly: GCF_004153795.1. Classification (NCBI taxonomy): domain Eukaryota; kingdom Viridiplantae; phylum Streptophyta; class Magnoliopsida; order Ericales; family Theaceae; genus Camellia; species Camellia sinensis. The sequence continues at coordinate 491,912 of NW_021026622.1, forward strand.
TAAACAAATTTCCATTAAAGATACAGTTTTTCAAAATCCCAAATGGGAGTGATAATACATGTCCAACTCCACCCTTATCATCAGCATCAATTTACTTTCACAATTTCCAATATCAATCCCATGTTCACTTTACAATCTCAACATTTACATTTTAGGGCAAAACCCCTCTCTCTTTGAAAATCCATTTCATTGCAAGAAATATCTCATTTCAACAGATATCAACCCCAAATTTATAATCACAACCTTTTTCAAAAAACCATTTGAAAACTCTTCTTTTACATTTTGATTTCAAACCATAGGTTTTTACCAAAAATCCCAGACCACCATAATCCTTTGAAATATCAAATAGCAAAGACAAAACCCATACTAGAGTGTGAAGAATCCCTACCTCGAAGATAGCAGACTATGGTGAGTGTGAAGAAACCTCAAAGAAGCTGAAACACACTTTTATTCAGATGAAAAGAGAGCCCATAGGGTGTTCTATCCTTTTAACAAATGGCGTAGGGTGAAGAAATCACAAGATCTTGGTGTTTCTATAGAGAGAAGATAGGTTTTAGAGAGAGAGAGAGCGAAAGAGAGAGTCTAGATTTAGGGTTTTTGGAATGTTTAGAGAGAGAGAGTGAATGTAAAAAGTGACTTTAAAGGACTGATATATGCGCAGTTCGCTTGAGCGCTAGAAGTGTCGTTTGAGCGTAAGACACAAAAGATGAGATTGCTCGAGCGCAAGAAATTGATGCTTGTAGCTTGTTTTTCGTGCTCCTTTCAGATATGATAGTGCTATAGTTCGGACTCCCACGGTTTTGAATCTGATTCCACAAGTGGAATGTGAAATAGATATACACAAAAGAGTCCAAATCAGTCAAATCTTTTGGAAAATCGATTTTGAACCAAAAATGCCAAAAATAGACTACTTTTCCAGATATAGAGTTGCCACCTAAATTTTTTTTTTTGTGGGGAAATTTAAGAAACCCAAGATTCGTGCCAAAGGCGACTTATCTGTCATCACCAAAGTGTCTCGGCTCGGGAACTTAGGTACGAGAGGAGAAGGTTATGAATTGAGCACCCCACTTGCCTGATCAAAAGATCGGCCTCTGCTAATCATGACGTGATTCTTATTTACATTATATGCTATGGTTCTGATTATTAGGCTATTTTACTATGTGACACACACAACTATATACTAATTTGCAAAACTTGGGACACTTTGATTCATGTTTGTTTTGAAAATTGTTTCAAATATGTACCATTTGAAAAAGTGATCTCATATGCACATTACTTAAATTATTCCAATTCAAGTAATTAGCCTTCATCCACAGGCATTCAAACAAGTATAGCACTTAAGCAGTTAGCCTTATGGCAAACATGCTAGACATGACAACAATCACATTCATGTAATATGCTAAAGCAATAAAGCTTACCCCAATTCCCAAGGAGAGCCAAAAGAGAGAAAATAGTTAGAAAAATGCATAATCCTTACTGATGCAATATGCCTAATGCAACACATGAAATATGAAATTAGAGGTCCAACTACTGGCATAGCATATGGATTGATTTGATAGCATGCTGTAAACACCCCATTTTTGACCGTCCTCAAGACTTGGACGTCACCGTTTGAACACCCGGTGATTATCCCTGTTTGTGTTTGTTTGTTGTTCCCGGAGGTCTCGGCTACGCGCTTTGCCTCAGGATCTCCGAACTCGACTGTTTAGTGTCTGGTTTTGCACCAAACACTTGTGTTTTGCCTTGGAGGGGCAGGGAATGCCTTGTGAGGCATCCCCACACATCACCGGCCATGGCCAGAAGCCACCGGCTGGTGTTTTGGTGCCATCGGCAATGTATATTGCCGGTCGGCATTCTTTGTTGCCAGTCGGCACTCCATTTTGACAAAATGGCAATTTTGAGCAGCCGACTACTGTTCATCTGCTTTTGCAGATATTTTTAGACAGCTGTATGTCATTTTGTTCCCCTCCATACACGTGTATGGAGGGATGGCTTCCTTGTTAGCTTACCTTGTAAGCTTTACAAGATTGGCTCCTCTATAAGAGGAGCCCTCCCCTCTTGGCTCTAGGTTAGACACTTGAGAGAGAAAAACATTGTGAGAGCTCTGGTTTTAGGTTTAGGGTTTGATATATATTCTATCTCTATACCTCTCTCTCATCTAGCCTTAGTGTGTGTGTTTTGTCTTACTTTTGCTCACAAGCACCCACCATTAAACCATCCCTTGGAGCTGAGACCTCTTGAGGGTTGTTTTGGGGGTTTTGGAGCTGGTTTCAACCTAAAAGAAGCTGCTGGTCCACCATTGTTGGGGTCTTCAAGGGTAAGAAACCAGTCCCTTTATTCCCTATTCTTGCATACTTGTTTTGCCTATCTTAGAACTGTTTTTGTGCTTAGTGTATAATACAAAAAAGTTTTATTTTTAGGCCCTCTAAATAGTTTATTTAGGGTGTTTTGTTGTTTGAGGTTGGTTGACCCCTCCTAAGCCTTGTAAGGCTCCATTTTATGCTATTTTGTGTAAGCTCCGAGACCTTGGTGTTTGGGCCTCCTCACCACTAAAATCTTGAGGGATTTCAGACGTGAGGATGGTGCCTTGAGGTCCCAAGAAGGAGAGGGCCACCCCCTCTCCTTGTTGTCCTTGAAAAGGACCAATTTTGGCCTCTTGAGGGAGCACCTAGCTAAGCTTCATGTTGACCATGCTTTGGCTGTTTTTTGTGCTCATTATGCCTTAATATGCCTTAGGTTGTAAACCCTTGTTATAGCATGTTCTAGGCTTAGCCTTGTGAAGCTTTTGTGCTTATTTTGCCATGTTTAAGGTCTGTCCATAGTTGTTTGGGTTGGCTTTGGCACGCTTAGTATAGCCCCTTTGCATTCCGGCTTGTTGGCCTTAAGGATTTGAGGGTATAGCATGCATTACTTGCTTTGATTTGATGATTTGGTATCATTTATAGCACCATTTCAGTCCCCTTTGCATGCTTGTATGCTTGCCTTGGTTGTCTCTTTGATGTCTTATGAGCTTGTGTTATGTGCTCCATGTTTTGGGCATTGTACATACCTTTGAATTTGAGGCACTTAGATGCCATCTAGGGGACCCCCTTTGCATGGTCTAGGTCTGCCTTGGACCTGTTTCAAGCACTCTAGGCCTTGTGAGGCTTGGTTGGCTTAGCCATGGTTCAAGTCCCTTTGACTTGCTTCAAGTACTTGGGCCATTTATTGCATGCTTAGCCTATCTTGTTTGCTTGGTTTAGCACCATATTCTTGCATAATTTTCAAAGCTTAATGCAGGTCATTTATCCATGTTTGCATCCTCTTAAATGTGCTTGAGAATTGCTTTTAAATGCTTAAAGTATTGGACATCCTTCTCATGCATGTGTGTGTGTGTTTTAGTCCTTCATTTTGGGCACTTATGGCCACTGTTTTGGGCCTAATTAGAGCTGCCCAAATCATGTTTAAGTCCAATCTTTACATATTGTTACATGTCTCACACTTTGCATGCTTTGATTGCACCATGTCTTGCATGTCCAGTACCTTGCATGTTGTTTGTATGCTTGCATGCACATCTTGCATTCCCATGTTGCATCCTTAGCTTGCATGCCTAGGTTGCATTGCATCTAGCATGCATGTCTTGTTCCTTGATCTAGTGATAGGAATTGGGCTTTGCTTTATTGGTTTGCATTGCATTTGACATCAAAATGTGCACACTTGGTCCCTTGGGCCATCACGCATGGAAATGCGTGATTGGTGGTCCGAGAACCAAGGAGCATGTCCCTTTGACTCACTCACATGATAAGGAACATGATTGGTGCATATATGGCTTGGATTGTATTGCCATGCAAAGTCCTGTCCTCTGTTGCTGTCAAAAAGGTTCTACAGGCATTCTCTGCCGATCGACTTCATATAGTGCCGACCGGCAATAAACTGGCAGCCGAGGGATTCATTATGTGCCAATGACCACCAGACCACTGCCGGTGACCATTCTACTCAGCCGGTGGTGTCCCCCAATGTCTAGAGAAGCAACTCTGAGACTTTGACAATCTTCAGAGGAGCAGAGCAGGGAAAACAGAGGCAGATTGCGCATGGCAGTGAATTCCCGAGCAAGACCGAGCATGCATTGCATCGAGCTCTCTTCCCGAGGCGGTTTACTATTTTTCTTAGCTTAGTTAACTTGTTAATTAATTAGGTGATTTGTAATAATTAATTAGCTTATAGGTTAATTATCTGTACTATTCTTTCGGTCCCTCCGAGCGAGGGTAAATCTGTAATAAGTGTGGGTGAGTTTGTGCATGTCTTCCAATCCTCACTTCTTTCTTCCCTTTTATTTACCTACTTATGATGGTAGACTAGGACATATTTAAATTAGCATACCTTATGCTATGCATGCGTGCATTCATGCATTTGTATTGCATGCATCAGGCTCGGCACATCATGCTAACTGCATTTGCACTTCAATTCCAAATTGGATACGTGCATCAATCGATTGCACTCCACATGCCATGTTTAGGTTAGCCGAGCCTACTCTAGTGACATCCTGCATGCGTTGCATTAGGCAGTTGAACATGGACTTGGATCATGCATTGATTGCTAACGAGTTCCCTGTTTTAGCATGGAGTACTATGTAAGTATTTATGCTTTAGCATCTCGCATGCGTGTGAATGTTAACATGATAGCATGCTTACCATGTGGCTAGATGCTTATGTGATAAACTGTTTGAATGCCTGTGGGTGAAGGTTGGGTTACTTGAGTTGGAATAGCTCGTTGAAATCCGTATTTTAGCCTACTTGCGAGTTGCAAATTCCAAAGTACTTTTTAAGACAAACGGATATGCAATGCTTGTTTCCAAATTAGGCAAATCTGGTCTATACTTGTTTGCTGTGCACATAACATAGTAATTCTAGGCTAATAATTGGTATAAGAACACATAATGTTTTCAAAAATGGATATCACGGTTAGTAGAGGCCGATCTTCGGATCGGACGAGAGGGGGTGTTCATAGCTGACCTTCCCCAATCATACCCAAGCTCCCGAGCCGAGGCAACTCTAGTGATGACGGACATGTGGCCTTTGGCACCGAGTCAGGGTTTCCTAAATTCCCCAATAAAAAAATATTTAGGTGGCGACTCTGTATCTGGAAAAGCAGTCCATGTTTGGCACTTCTTTTCAAAAAATCTGTTTCTCAAAGCGATTTTCCGGATTTGGACTCTTTGGTTCAGACTTAGAATCGCAACACAAATCGAGTCCGAGCTGTAGCAGCGGGGGCCCCATGCGGGTGCGTCTACAGTTTCTGGCGACTCTACTGGGGATTTAGAGAGCTTGACTCCAAAAGCCTCCGTGATATCCTGTTTTGATTTCATTTGTGTCCTCTTTGCATTGCATGTCATTGTGGCGCCTAGGACACCGTGTTTGCCATCTGCCATTCCTAAACGTTTGCCGGAGGCTTGTCTTGTCAAGGATGACCATAAGGCTGACCGATATGCGGCTCTCTGACAGTATGGGAACACAAACCCGGTTTTACCGCGGGCACCCTTTTCGACCATTCGACCTAGTGCATATCGAAATCCATAGTGACCATTCCAAGCTAGGACAGGTTTTGCTTATCCGATGTTAGGTTGTTTGAAAACTGCTGCGTGCATAGTGAAACCCTAGCTCCTGATAAAATAGGACAGGAAACCCTACCCCAACATAGGGGTGTTTTGGCTCTCTTTACTTGCTATGTGCTTTTTAGAGTGTATCTCTACAGGAACGTACATATCAGTTTGCAAGTTTGAGTAACAGGCCTGAGGGCACCAGTATTAGTGTTACTGAGAATCAGTTATCTGCGGGTATCAGGGTTCAGTTTTGGGGACAGTGATTTCTGAGAAACAGTGATCAGCAGTAGAGTACAGTTGTTCCGCTACACCCGTGTTTGATCCATTTGGGCTGAAATGCTGCTTGTTGTTCCTTTCAGTTCGGACAGCTGGTACAGAATAGCTAGTGCTCCCCCTTGCTGAGGCAGGACTCATGACGACGCAGAATTCAGAAGAGATCGTGGTTATGACAGCTGCATTAGATCAAGGGATCACTCTGCAAAGTGAGACCAACATTGATATGTCACATCCACCCAGGTCGCCTATTGCACACCCGGTCTGGGCCCCCCAGCTGTACCAGGCTCACGAGCCTACTACATTTGAACTAATGGGGATGATAGGTGATCTCCAGAGGTCTGTGGCGGATCTCGCCTACGAAATGTCAGCCTCACCTCTAGCCGCACCATATGTCGGGAGTTTTGTACCCCAGGAGCCCCCGCTGTTGGGGCGAATTATGATTGAACTTAGCCAACCAGAGATGGCCTCCAACTATGGTAATGACATATCAACATCAACCCAAACCCTCGATCAGGCTGAGGCCAGAGGAAAAGACAAAGCGAAGGCAGATGCCGATCCCATTGAACAACTGCTGTGGGCAGTCGAGGCTTTGAAAGCCGCGGGGATGAACAAGCAACAGATATCCGCAGTTGTGGCAAAAACTGTGGAGGATGCTTTCCCCACTCCACTTGAGGGGAGTTCAAGTCAGTCGAAAAATCGGGATAGGCCCCGTCATGCCAGAACAGTTTCTCCTGTTCCTGCCCCTGCACCCGGGAAAGACCAGAAAGCCAAAGCAGTGCCTGCCAACCCTTTTGCTTGTGTGGCTAGTAAGAACGCTCAGACTCCAAAGTACCTTCCCCGAGGACACAGGACCTTTCATGGTCTCTACATGCCTCTATCTAAGGCACTTCAGATCCTTGCCGAGAGGGGACACCTTAAGCCCTTGGAGCCTCGGCCTCTCCCGAAGAATCTTCCTGCTACGCATGATGCTGCTCAGTACTGCGCGTACCACCAGTAGACAGGCCATGCTACCGACAATTGTTTCCCGCCTCCGTCATGAGGTGCAAGATTTGATTGATAACGAGGTTATCCTCCCGCCCACCTCAGCCAAGTCCGTTTCCACCCAATTATTGGATTTTGAGGACACAGATACTGCAAGTATGTAATCAGAAAGTGAACCACCTGCGGGCGGCATCTGCTATATTTTGGATGTGGCGTCTGGCACACATTTTTGAGCGTCTGTGAACGCTAGCTTTGTGAATTCTGGCTTGGGTATCGAGTCAGTCTTTTGTTTTGAGTCTGTCTCTTTGTCTTGTGTCAGTCTTTTTGCTTAAGTGTCTGTCTTGTTGTAGCGAGTCAGTCCCCTTTGTATAGAATACCAGGTGGTTCCGGGGTTGTTGCCTCGAACACCGTTTTGTCTTGTAATTACCCGTTTTTGTTTTTGAGTCTGTTTCTGCCTGGAGCCAGTTACACCAACAAATCTGAATGAAACAGCTGTGGTTATCTCATTTTCATGCTTGCTTCCAGTATAAGTTAATTGTGCCAGAGGACTTGAATGGGTTGACAGTACATCTCGCCTGCTCTCCTGCGCGCCAAACTCATTGCATTAGCCTAAGTTTTTCAAAAAAACCTTTTGAACACTGCGGTGATAAAAACGAAGAGGAAGGAAATCCTCGGGTTTTGCAAAACTTTCATCAAATTGAGAAAATGAGAGGCATGCTAGGCCTTTTTATGAATGAAATCATGCTTGTCGGCGTGAGTACTGAGAAGGATCCTAGCTTGATCTAGATTGGTCCCACACTATCTTCGGCACGAGCAATTTATCGCTTTCTTAAAAACTTTAAAAAACAAATGTTTTACGCGGCCCTGTGAGGACCTGTGTGGGATTGCTCTTGAGATTATGCAGCCTAGGATCGCTCTCAGCCTCAAGATTCGACCTGTTATCTTGAACCTCGAACTCATTCGGAACATCCAACAGCAACTGTCAGAGGAGGCCCGTGTGGCCAGTTTTGAAGCAGCCCTCGAGCAAGAGGCACCGAAGGCGAGTCAAAAGGATCAGATCTCACTAGAAGAAGCTCGTGGAGCAACCATGATGGATTCTTCTGCAAATCATTGCAACAACCGTTCTCCTAGATACAGAGAGGCTTCAACTTCAAAAACCATTTGGCATGGACATGTTACACTTTTACCCTTTGAGAGGCTCGCTGGGCCGAAAACCCGAAAGGGCGACCCTGGCAAAAGTTAGAGCAAGAGAAAAGCAAAAACAAAGAGCAAAAAGCAAAAAATACAAAAATGAAAAGAAAAGAAAAGAAAAATGTGAAAAAGAAAAGAGAACGAAAAGATACAAAAAAGATACAAAAAAAATCAAAAAAAGAGAAATGAAAAGAAGCTCGCAAGGTCGAAAACCCGCATCGGGCGCCTTGGCAAAAGTTAGAGCCTGAAAAGTGAAGGTTAAAATACCCGAGTGTACCTTAACCGGAACTACGTAAGGCTTGATTCCCATGTTTGGGATACGTAGGCAACTTCATCATGAAGTCCAGCCCCCAATGCTTTCCTAGCGTCTCGGTCCATGCAATGGTTTCGATTTCATCCCAAAGTCCAGTCGCCGACACCTTCCAAGGTGACTGTGTCCATATATTTGTTATAACCGTCTTCGTCATCTTTGTGTCCAAGAGTTCGACCAACACCAATGAAGACTGTTTGCGGACTGCTACGGCACCATCCAAACAAGGGTCAACTTTCCGTTGCCACGAGTCGTCGCAAGCCGCATCCAAACAAGGGGCAACTTTCCGTTGCACGGTCGTCGCAAGCGCATCCAAATAAGAATGTGGCACGGTCTCGAAGCCCTTATAGGGCACCGTTGCATCCACGCCTTTCAACAGGGGCAATTTTCCATTGCCTCCGATCCGAGGTTGCGCATTCAAAGAGTAAGTCCCATGCTCGTGAGGTCACTGACTGTTTTGCGAATAGTTTTTTGAAAATTTTTACTGGAGTTGACTAAGTTTTCCTAAAATAATTTATTTTTAAAACTGGACCATTTTCTTGGACCCAAAAAGGAAAATTTTCAGTGCTTATAGTCTGACTTGCATGGTTTTCAAATCAAAAATCGAACTAGTAGAAAACCAAACGAAAAAATGGTCATAATGATGAACTAGGGGCACAGTTGAGTCAGGCGTTCTGTCTTTCCCCCGTCGTCAACATACTTGCCAGGAGGGCACTCTACCCACTAGAAGAAATAGCTGTGAGCTAACGACGTCGGGCATGAACCCGCAACTTCCTATTCATTTATTACCCTGGGGAGGGATAGAAAATGAGAGAATGAAGAATAGAGAGGTGTAAGTTGAGAGAAAAAGTGAGGAAAAGGGTTTTGAGAGAACATCGAGCCTGAGGGCCGAGTGATGTGAGAATCACAAATGAGAAAAGGGTGGGAAACAATACCCAGAGAAACTGGCTCCTCGTGATATGAGGTCCCCCGTCTTCGTTAACGCGTCTGTATGTCGTGTCTTTTGTTTTGTTTACCTTAACTTTTGTTTTGAGTCCTTTCCGAGCGTGTCTCGTCGTGTTTAGGTCGTGTACCTTTGTTGAGTCCTTTTCCGCTGTATCCAGTTGTAGGCTCCATACCCCGGTTATGAAAACCCCTTTTCCGAAAGTTAATCATTTGTGCTCAGAATGCTGTGCCATTCTCTACAATTGGGCGAACCGAAAGAAGGAAGGGAAAATTTAGGGCATCTGAGCATGTTTTAACCCTAGTCGGTTTCACCTTTGAAGTCCGTCTTGTCAGATTGGGCTGTTTGTTCAGGATTTGTTGTGTGCAAAATAAACCAAATGCTGTGCCAAGTGTTGTGTTGCGAGTTGTATACAGATTAATCCCCAGTAGAGTAAGGGCTGTGTGTCCAGAATCAGGCAGTGGGTTGCTTGGGTTATTTTTGTTGTTGGTTGTTTAGTTATCTGATTATTACGGTGCAAGTGTTCAATCTTCAAACAACCAATCAATTTCATTTACATTGAGGTGTAATATGGTATGATGCAATGCAAAGCATGAAATGTAAAGATATACGGATGTAAACACTTTTTCAAATAAAAAGCCTGTTTCATTTCATCATCTTTTCAAGTACACAAGTTTTGGAAACAAAAATCTGCCTGTGGCAGTACAAAGTATCCTAACTACCAACAAAAAGGAAAAAGTACAAGAAAGAAGAAAAACAACAAAAATCTATATCCGTGTCAAGCGGCTCCGAGGGCTATCTGTCTGTCCTAGTCCTCTTCCTGGACGAAGGTCCAGGAGCATCATCAGCATCGTCATCAGAGCCAGAGCTAGAACCGCCTCCGGTCTCCTCCTCCGATGACTCCGCCTCCGACTCTGCCTCTCCCTCGGACCCGTCATCGTCATCATCATCATCATCACCATCGGGGGTCGGCGCCCGAGAACTACTCCCTACATGAGTATGCCCTCCCCTTGTATGGGGACGTGCAGTGTCTCCACGCCCTCCTCGAGCAGGAATAGAAGGCCCAGCCGGAGCGCCACCCACCGGAGGGATCTGGAAGGGAGGCTGAAAAACATAAAAGGGCAAATACATCAGAATAATGTGAGCAGTTTATCAGTGCAGAATGCAGTGTACAGTATGAGAATGCCGTGAGCAGTTTATCAGTGCAGAATGCAGTGTATGTGTACAGTGTGAGAATGCCGTGAGCAGTGTATCAGTGCAGAATGCAGTGTATGGGTACAGTGTGAGAATACCGCGAGTAGTTTATCAGTGCAGAATGTAGTACACAGTGTGTGAATGCCGTGGGCAGTTTATCATTGCAGAGTACACTGTATAAATGCAGTGCATACAGTGTATCAGATACTGTGAGACCAGTGTATCAGGTGTTGTGTCGTGCATCAGATTATGTGAAGCAGTGCATGAATGGTTTGAGGCCATTGTCAGAAGGGCATACCGGAATACTGTAGAGGGCCAGGAGGTCAAAAGTCCGCTGCAGCATCCCCATCATGGAGGCATTCAACTCCACGGACTGTCGGGTATACTCGGAGGACGCCTGCAAGAGTATAAGATATATCAGTATTCTGCAGAATATCAAATAAACTGAAATCAAATGCAAATGCAAGATGCAAAATGAAGTAATACATACCGGAGGCAAGTCGAGGAATACCGGCTAACTCATGACCAGCCGGGGGAGAGCAAAGGGGATCTGGTAGGTCGCCCCATCCTGCCCTCTATATGACAGTACAGTGGGCAAGGCAGGCTAGCCAGTCCCCCGTCCTCCCTGAGCTCCGCTCCTGCCATGCACTCGGGCCCTCCTCGATGTGCTCGCTCCAGCCCCAGCTCCCGCTCCAGCTGCCGGCACCGCTGGCCTTCTCCCCCTCAGCTCGGCGACCACCGCTCAAGGGTCGCATAATATTGGCCGGAACGTACTCTGCGTAGTCGCCCTCGCCTCTGTGATGCTCCTCACTCTAGCCAACGGTGAAGTCCTTCATCTACTCAAGAGAGAACCTCTCCGTATGCCTCATATGCATATGAGGTGGAGCCGGAACTATCTGCTCCGGTAAACCTAGGGTCTGACGCAAGAAACGCTCGCCCAGGTACCAAGCCCGACAGACTGGGCCCTTCAACAGAATCCGACAACGGGCAGTCTCCTCGGTGCCCTCATAGTGATCTCTCACCATAGCCGGCAACGGAGCCCAGGGCTGCCAGCTGATCTGAAAATAATATGCAGTTTATTATCTACCGTTATTGAAAATATACGGTGCGAAGCAAAGCCAAAACAATAATAAACTCTAAAGGTGAACATACCTCCGCCGCGGTGATGGTGTCGAAGTATCGGCGGAAGAAAATAAGAGACTCCCGTGGTCTCCGCACGCATCGCACATCGAAGCGATGAGAGAAGGGGACGCCGAGTGGGATCTCCTCATCGGGTACTGGGGCAAGCCTAGGAAAGTAGGCATACACCCACAACTGCAAAACAGATATCAGTATGACGATCAGATAAGGCAGAATACAGAATAAAACAGAAATAGCAGAACCGTGTGTTGTGCAGTGTATTGTGCGAAGTGTACAGTGTGCGCAGTATACAGTCAGTGTAAAGCAGAGTATATGTGTGCCGAGTGTGCAGTGTACAGTCAGTGTGGGGTAGTGTACAGTATATGTGCAGTGTACAGAATACAGAAAGCAGAAGACAGGAATGTAAAATAGGAAGAAGATGCACCTCCCAGACTCGCCAGTAGCCACCAAGGAGCTGTCCGCTAAGGCGGGAAGAAGAGCTCATATAACCGTACAAAGTGGCCAGAGCGGCGCCACCCCAGTCATAGTGGCGGATCTGCCTGACGTCCACCAGTGCGCTCAACAAGCATAAGGGCACGGTGTTCGCCCGATCGGTGAAGAGAGTCGTCTCGAAGAGGAACATGATGAAGCCCCACACGTGCTGGACCACCTCCTCCGGGGACATTTGCGCCTCCTCTGCCAAGGCCGGCTGGATCCGGAAGTGGCTCTCAAACCACAAGTACCTAACAAACCTCGCTCGAGCGAGGGGAGGCTGCGTACCGAGCAAGTATAGCTGGACAGCGTCTCACTCATCCATGTCCGTGTCAAAGGGGATCGGATCACCCCCTACCCCAATGCCAGTAAGCATCGAGAAGTCGTAAGGGGTTATCATCATATCCCCTGCGACGGAGAAGTGGAAGGAGTCGGTGGTATCCCACCACCTCTCCGCTAGAGCAGCAAGCAAGGGCCTGCAGGTAGTCAGTCGAGAGAGCCCCCTGCAGAAGATGCCAAAGCCAGCCTCGTCAACGATGTCATGAATCGCATCTTGCAGCTCGAGGTACCAGTCCCAAGCAACGGTGTTCCCATACCCGCGGATGGTATGGGAATCCCCTGTAATCAAAAACAACAAATGCAAGGCAATATTCAAAATGCAATTCTGAGAAGCATACAATGAACTACAACGCGTGATGTGTCAGCGTGTTTGGGTGGTTCAGGGCAGATGAAGCATGCGTGCAAGTTTTAATAGATTCAACAAATACCGGTTGCCGGTGTGCTTACAGTGAACTACAACGTGTGATGTGTCAGTGTGTTTGGCTGGTTCAGGGCAGATGTAGCATGCGTGCAAGTTTTAACGGATTCAACAAATACCGGGTGCCGGTGTGCTTACAGCGAACTACAACATGTGGTGTGTCAGCGTGTTTGGGTAGTTCAGTACAGTGTAGCATGCGTGCATATTTTTAGACTCAAGCCAATACCAGGTAACAGTGTATGTGCAGTGAAATACAGTGTGCGCCGTGTGTTTGGGTGATTCGAAGCTAGTGTAGTGCGTGTGCATATGTTAGTCTCAAACAGATGTCAGTTGCACGTATGTTTACAATGAACTACAGTATACAGCATATCAGAATTAAGCAGTTAAAGAGCATAACCAGCTATGGCAGCTTTGCATCCTACATTGCAGAAAGCAAAGCAGAGAAGGAAAGTTACCTCGGAAGCGCCGAAGGACAGGTGGGAGGTAGGCCCACGCAGTAGTAGCTCGTGTGGCACGTGCCTCTCGAAGCTCCGGAACTGGCGTAGTCCGTCGGGGATCATCTCATGAACTGCAGGCCTGTAGGTCTCCGGATCGAACGGCCGGATACGGAGTGGCAAGGGCTCGGCCTTAGGGTCCATCTCAAGCTCCGGAGGAGCCCCGCCCTGTGGACGATCATCCACCATCTCGAAGAGAATGTGAAAATGGCCGGAAGGCGGAAAATCGGGCGAGAAGGTGAAAAGTCAACAAAAAGTCAAGCCCCGAGAGGGTCGAAAAAGGCCGAAAAAGCCGGAGTGTGGAAAAGGCACGGGTATCAAGAAAAACTTGAGGGAAACAAGCCCCGAGTGGCGAAAATCAAGAAAGAAACATCGAAACAAAGTTTCGTTCGGTTGAAAATGTCCGAAACGCGGAGGAGATCGCGAATCGAACAACGAAATGGGAGCTAGAACGCAAGAAAATGAGAGAATCAAGGGAGGAAGATGCCCTAGAGAGAGAGAGAGGCAATTTTCGACCAAGGAGGAGTGAAAAAAATAGGGTTGGAAACCCTATTTTAAAAGACCCGTAGCAAAATGACAGTACTGCCCCGATACAGGAATTCTTTGCCGGTCGGCCACACTCTTTGCCGGTCTGCAATATATTGTACCGATGGAGTTTAATGATGGCCGGTGGACGGCCGGTGATGCATTATGATGGCCGGTGGGCATTCGGTGGTCTCCTACAGTGATTTTGGAGCCTTCTACACCCTTTTTTGAGTTATTCGTGGGGTTCAGGGCCTTCATTGCTCAAAACAATGCAAAACAGTGCGCTTCCGACGCTCAACCGGCCTCCGTTTTGACCTCGGGTCGTGTCTTCTATGCGTCGCACTTGAGTTCGTGCAAGGTGTATCCTTTCCGTATCGTTTTGGCTTTTACAAAACTCAAAAGTTGCCCCCCTGTGCATCACATATCAATCGCACTGTCTTGTGCATTCCAAATCCATTGCACTGTCTTGTGCACTCGCGTTGTCTAACGCATCGCGTTGTCTTGCGCATCTCATTGCATGCATGTCAATTTCATTACCTGCGTAGACTGCCTGTTTTGCTTGCGTAGACCGCGTAATTGTTCAATTTCATTACCTGCGTAGACCGCATGTTTTGCTTGCGTAGACTGCATGATTGTTCAATTTCATTACTTGCGTAGACCGCATGTTTTGCTTGCGTAGACTGCATGATTGTTCAATTTCATTACCTGCGTAGACCGCATGTTTTGCTTGCGTAAACCGCATGTTTGTTCAATTTCATTACTTGCGTAGACCGCATGTTTTGCTTGCGTAGACTGCATGATTGTTCAATTTCATTACCTGCGTAGACTGCATGTTTTGCTTGCGTAGACCTCATGATTGTTCAGTTTCATTACCTGCGTAGACCGCATGTTTTGCTTGCGTAGACCGCATGATTGTTCAATTTCATTACTTGCGTAGACCGCATGTTTTGCTTGCGTGGACCGCATTCCTGTGTTCAAATTCATTACCTGCATAGACCGCATGGTCTGCTTGCATAGACCGCATTCTTATGTACAATTTCATTACTTGCGTAGACCGCAAGCTTATGATCAATTTCGTCGCCTGCGTAGACCGCGTGCTCCACTTACATGTCTGTGCCTTCACAGCATCGTTATGCTTCCTACTTGCCTTGCGTTGCCACGCATTTCGAGCACACTAATACGCATGTTGTTAATCACATTGTACCTGTTGAGTTGTTTTCATTACAGGCACGATATTGTATGTACGGTTCATTTGAGGCTAGTGCAACCAGACGAGCCACACAGGTATATCCCCGGTCTAGGAGACCTTAAATCCTTGGAAGGTGCAAAACCTTCGGCGCATTGATGTGCACAGTTCGTTTGCATTGCCATGAATATCTTAAGCCACAGGTATATCCCCGGTCTAGGAGACCTTAAATCCTTGGAAGGTGCAAAACCTTCGGCGCATTGATGTGCACAGTTCGTTTGCATTGCCATGCATATCTTAGCCACAGGCATTGTACGGTCAAGGAGACCCTAAATCCTCTAAAGGTGCAAGTCCTTCGGTGTTTGTCGTGCCCGAACGACTTTTGATAAGTTTGCATTGTCGTACATCTTAAAAGTCGCGTGTTGTCGCGCATTCCATGCAACATGCATTTTATACATCATTTGCATTTCAAAAACAAAAAAACAAAGACACATGCATTGCCACGCATGATCGTAAATAGTTGCATTGTCATGCATCATTAGAACATAGTGCATACTGCATTGTCATGCATGTTTGTAAATATCCTTTCCATTGCATATTTGTAGATATTGCATTGTAGTTTGCATGCATTTATTGCATCACCTTCCATCTATGGCTTGCGCCATTCCAGGTTGAGCTTGGTCTGGTATGTGCCCATACTTCTCGTGTCGAAGCATAGTTCAGTGGACCGTTCTATGTTAAACATGGCTCGTATGCGTGCATGCCTTTCCTAGGCAAGATTTAGTTTGGCCCGCGTGCCATATCCATTGTATCCATTTCCATTGCATATTTGTAGATATTGCATTGTAGCTTGCATGCATTCATTGCATCACATCCATCTATGGCTTGCGCCTTTCCATGATTGAGCTTGGTCTGGTATGTGCCCATACTTTTCACGTCGAAACATAGTTCAGTGGACCGTTCTATGTTAAACGTGGCTTGTACGCGTACATGCCCTTCCTAGGCAAGATTTGGTTTGGCCCGCAGGCCATATCCATTGTATCCATTCCCGTTGCATATTGGTAGATATTGCATTGTAGTTTGCATGCATTCATTGCATCGCCCCCCGTCAATGGCTTGCGCCTTTCCATGTTGAGCTTGGTTTGGTATGTGCCCATACTTCTCGTGTCGAAGCATAGTTCAGTGGACCGTACTATGTTGAACATGGCTTATATGTGTACATGCCTTGCCTAGGCAAGATTTGGTTTGGCCCACTTGCCATATCCATTGCCATTTCCCCAGCATTTTCATTATATATTACATTGTAGTGTAATTGTTGCATCCAGCATTAGGATCGTAGTCCTTTCCCCAGCGGGTCGTTTCCCCACATATGTCATTCCACCCAATACTTGTTCTTGGGTCCGTCTACATTACTCATAGTTCAGTAGACCGTTCTATGGTAGACGGACTTCC
>NW_021026622.1:511413-537734 GCF_004153795.1 Camellia sinensis
GTTTACTGTTTTTCCTAGCTTAGTTAGTTTGTTAGCTGATTAGGAAATTTGTAATATTTAATTAGCTTGCGTAGTTAATTAATTTGTATTATTTATTCGGTCCCTCCGAGCGAGGGCAAATCTGTAATAAGTGTGGGTGAGTGTGTGTATGTCTTCCAATCCCCACTTCTTTCTTCCCTTTTATTTACCTGCTTTGATGGTTAGTATTAGGGCACGTTTAAATTAGCATACCTCATGCAATGCATGCGTGCATTCATTCATTTGTCTTACATGCACCGGGCTCGGCGCATCATTCTAACTGCATCTGTATTTCAATTTCCAAATTGAATACGTGTTAGTTGTAGCATTTCACATGTCATCGTAGATTAGTCGAGCCTATCCTAATCACATTTTGTTTGTGTTGCATTAGTCATTTTAACATGAACTAGGACATGCATGTTTACTAACTAGTTTATTGTTTTGGCACAGAGTACGATGTAAGTATTTTCGCTTTAGCATCTCGCATGCGTGTGAATGTTGCCATGACAGTATGCTTACCATGTGGCTAAATGCTTATGTGTTATAGACTGTTTGAATGCCTGTGGGTGAGGGTTGGATTGTTTGAGTTGGAAAAACTCGTTGAAATCCGTATTTTAGCCTACTTGCGAGTAGGAAATTCCAAAGTGTTTTCTAAAACAAACGGATACGCAATGCTTATTTCCAAATTAGGCAATCTAGTCTATACTTGTTTGTTGTGCGCATAACATAGTAATTCTAGGCTAATGAATGGAATAAGAACACATAATGTTTTCAAAAAACGGATATCACGGTTAGTAGAGGCAGATCTTCGGATCGGGCGAGAGGGGGTGCTCATAGCTGACCTTCCCCAATCGTACCCTAGCTCCCGAGCCGAGACAACTCCGGTGATGACGGACATGTGGCCTTCGGCACCGAGTCAGGGTTTCCTAAATTCCCCATAAAAAATATTTAGGTGGCGACTCTGTATCTGGCAAAGCAGTCCATGTTTGGCACTTCTTTTCAAAAAAATCTGTTTCTCAAAATGATTTGCCGGATTTGGACTCTTTGGTTCAGATTAAGAACCGTGACACAAAATCGAGTCCGAATTGTAGCGAAGGCCCCTCGCGGGACACGTCTACAACCTCCCATATTCCCACTGATTATACCGAAGAAATCCATTTTTACACATTGTGTCACCCTTTGCTAAGGCTGAAACAAAAAAACAGGAGAATGCATTGAGCCCTAGCCATGTCTTATTGAGGGCCGGCCGGGCCTTGGTAGCGAGAAACACTATTTTGGACAGGAGGCCACCAGCTGTCCATTTTTTGCTCAAATTCTATAAAAATGACCATATATCTCTATTTTGAGGGTTGAAGAGTTTCAAGAAAGACTCTATACCATCTTGAAAGCTCCCTCTTCTCATTCTTCTTATGCAAGCAACACTTTGAGCTAACCTACCACCTTGAACTTATATCCATACATCACATACACCTTCACACCTTAGTTTAGGAACCTTGGTTGATCCTTGAACACCATAATTCAAGCTTGAGATTGTGTTGAGACTTAGCTTTGTTCATAATCAAAAGCTTACTTCCATGAGAGATATAAGCTTGTTATCCTATCTGTTACTTCTTGTTCTTTCCTTTGCTACCTAGTTCTTATTGTTTTGTGTTGTTTTGATCATATTCTAAGTGTTTAAGTTTGGGTTTGAAGAGCTACCAAAAGGGTAGAGAGAGTTTACTCTTTCTACACCTTTGCCTATAGCTTAAACCCTTACTTTCACACTCTACCTTTACTCTTTCACTCTTTTTCTTTGTTCCTACACTGATTTTCAGAGTTTAAAAAGGGCTAAAAATCATGCTTTGAGGTTTCAAAAGTGAAGGTTCTTGTTTACTAGTCTGGTTTTCTCTCTTTGTTGATTAACTTTTTAGGCTTTTTTCATGCATTTTTAGCCACAGTTTTTCATCTATTTAGGGCTATTTTAGGACTGTCTTAAGTTGTTTAAATAGTTCATGCTTTGATTAGCTTGGTTGTTGTCTCATAAGTTTGCATACATAGCTTGTAGTAGCTTGTTCTATGCTTTTCTTCAATTCATTTCCATGTCTAAGGATCTCATTTTAATAATCAATTTTCCATTCATGTCTTTCATTTGAGAATTATTTCAATCGGTTGATGGTTATTCAAAACGTGAACTAGCGATTTACGCTTAATGGCTTAATCTCTACGGAGGTTCACTGCCAACCGTGTAGTCTCTTTTTCATGTTGAGAATCCCTCTCGATTGACATATTTCTCACTTAGTGGATGCAATCTCTAGTGGTTGTAACAATCATCTTGGACTTAATGGATTAAAGGATGACAAAGACTAATGAATTTGGCTTAAAATGAACCAACTCGCATAAAGAACATGAGTTATATTGCTTTGGGTTCGACCGGATGTTATGTCGAATCCATTGTGTCAAGGGTTGTCTTACATCAATTCATGATGTTTTAGATGAACTTTGAAGCGTCTCTACCTCCTTCTTTGAGTTCACTCCATGATAGAAGGGAGGGATGGTTGTTGTTCCTTTCATTTATTGATTTTTGTCCAAATTGTAAATCGAAATCATCAAGCAATAAATTTTCTCATTGATGGATTTGGAAACAATTCTAACTTTCTATCGAGGCATTCCCACGATAGAGAAGTGTGAGAGGGACAAACAGAGCCTAGAACACTCTGTCTGCACGGTTTTCACTTCAAAGCACAAAATAGAATTTTACGTGAAATTGAGGCACGATCGGCCTTCTTTAGGCCTGGCCAGGTTTCATTGAGGGTTAGCCGATCATCAGTGTTTGGTCAGCAGTGTATTTTGCAAAAAACAAAAGGTAGTGGCTGAATGTGAAACAGAGCAAGCCAAAGTAGATAGTATTGTTCTGAGACCTTGTGCACGCAGCCCTTGTGTATTAATGCTCCAGGCATTGTTATCATTACTTTATTTATTAGTCTTGCTAATTATTAATGCTGTAATTAATTAATTTATTATTATTGTTTATTTGTAATTGTTATAGCTAGTTAGCTCAAATACCTAGTTTACTTATCATGGTTACCCTTGTTGTAATAGCCTAGCCAGTTAATTCTTTAATTTATTCATTCGGTTTTGAAATAATTTGTTTAATTTGGACTTTCGGACTTTGATTCACACCCTCTTGCACGAGGGCAATGCTGTAATAAGTTGTATGCCTTCCAACCCCACGTCTTTCTCCCTTTTACTTACTTGCTTGCGATGGCTAGTATAGAACGTCATGTTTCAAATTAGCATTCTTATGTTTTGCATCCATTGTCCTGCATGCATCCAAGGCTCGACTCATCACACTAACCCAATATCAATGTTCAAAATCATTTCTAGAATATGTGCTTTATCGTATGTCTTGAATGGAATCATATGCCATTCTCATAGCCAAGCCTACAAAATACATATCGCATGTGTTGCATTAGTCATATTGCATTAATTAGGAACATGCATGTTTTTTTCTAATAAATTTGCTTTGTTTTGGCTTGGAGTACTTGGTGAGCTTTTATTGCTTTAGTATATTACATGAATGTGGTTGTTGCCATGTCCAAGCATACTTCCATGAGGCTAATTGCTTAAGTGATATAACTATTTTGAATGCCTGTGGATGAAGGTTAGTTGCTTGAATTGGGATGGTGTAGACGTCCCCGAACGCCCCGGGAGGGTGAGTCCCGTTCTGTTCATATTGGGCTCACTACAGTTCGGACTCTCGAATTGTCACGGTTCTTAATCTGAACCCGAGAGTCCAAATCTGGAAAATCGTTTTGAGAAAACAGATTTTTTTGTAAGGAAGTGCCAACCATGGACTGCTTTGCTAGATACAGAGTCGCCGCCTAAATATTTTAGTTTGGGAAATTTAGGAAACCCTGACTCGGTGCCAAAGGCCACGTGTTCGTCATCACCAAAGTTGCCTCGGCTCGGGAACTTGGATACGATTGGGGAAGGTCAGCTATGAGCACTCCCTCTCACCCGACCAAAGATCAGCATCTACTAACCATGATATCTTGTTTTGAAAACATTATATGCTCTTATTCCGGTTATTAGCCTAGAATTACTATGTTAGGCGCACATCAAACAAGTACAGACCAAATCGCCTAAATTGGAATAAAACATTTCATGTTTGTTTATTGGAGAATGGTTTGATAGTGCTACCCGCGAGCAGGCTAAGACATGGATTTTTCCACCCTCGAGTGGGCTTAGAAAATATGGTTTTGCCACTCTCAAGTGGGCTTAAAATTCGCATCCAATGCATTTTTCCCATTTAAGTAACCCAACCTTCACCCAGAAGGCATTCAGGCAGTTATAACACGTAGGCACATAGCCTCATGGTAAGCATGCTGTATGTTTAACATTCACACTCATGCGAGATGCTAAAGCACAAAACACTTACATTGTACTCCAAGCCAAAACAAAGAACTCGTTAGCAATCAATGTATGATCCAAGTCCATGTTAAGTGCCTAATGCGACGCACATAGAATGTAATTAGGATAGGCTCGGCTAATCCTAGGATGGCATGTGGAATGCACAAATAGCATGTATTCAAGTTGGATTTGAAATAATTATGCAGTTAGCATGATGCGCCGAGCCCGGTGCATGCAATACTGATGAATGATGCACGCATGCATAGCATATCATACTAGCATAGCTCCGGGGAAGAATGCAGAATGATATATAATGTGACAAAATAATCAAACCACAAGTAGTGCTAAATACACGAATACCATAAAGAAATAGAAATGCAAATCAAACTACATTTTATATAGAAACAAAGTGGGCACAACCAAACAACGCCTAACAGAGGGACCAAAAGAATAATACAATTAACTAACCTACAAGCTAATTAATTATTACAGACAAATTAAACTAGTTAAGCAAATTAACTAATCTAAGAAAGCAATAAAAGCAACCTCGGGGAAAGGGTCCAATGCACGCGTGCTCGGTTCCGCTTGGAAGGCCACTGCCATGCACAAGCTGCCTCTGTTTTCCCTGCTCTGCTCCTCTGAAGACTGCCAAAGTCCCAGGGTTGCTTCTTTGGGTGCTGTGGGACACTACCGGCTGAAGGGGAACACCACCGACCAAGGGAAATGATCACCGACCACAAATTGATCCATCGGTCATTAATGGATGACCGGTTGGCACTTGTATTTAGTCGACCGGCCAAAACTTCCAGCAGAACCTGTTTTTGATAACAACAAAGGGCAAAACTTGGCATGGCAATGCATTTCAAGTAGATATGTGCACCACCACACCCCTTATCATGTTTATCACTCAAAGGGACATGGTTCTCGATTCTCGGACAACCAATCATGCATTTCAATGCGTGATGGCCCAAGGAACCAAGTTGTGCATTTTCTATGTGGAGTGAAATGCACATAAACAAACAATAGAGCTCAACCTCCATCACAATCAATTCAAGAGGTTAAGCATGCGTGCCAATGTGATGTAACCTAGGCATGTGAGCTAGCATGTAATCATGGAAATGCAAAGAAGCATACAAGGCATACAACAATCATGCAAGGCATGAAGCAATGCAGCCGACAAGTATGCAAGACACAATATGGGTGTTCAAGCATGCAAGCAAGCATGTGACTTCATTCAATCATGCAACTTCAATCATGTAACCACACGCAAATATGCAACAACATACAAGGTGAGCATGCAACGACCATGCAAAGGAGGGACTTGCACTAGTTAGGCAGCTCTATACTAAGCCCAAAACAGTGGCCAACATGCTCAAAAATGAAGTCAAAATGACATACAAACATGCATGCACACAAGGACCAACACTTAGGCATATAGAGACAACTCTCAAGCACACTTAAGAGGATGCAAACATGGACAGATGGCATGCATATAAAGCTCTGAAAATCATGTTGTAAAGGTGCCAAACCAAGTAAACAAGACATGGTAAACATTCAGCAATGGTCCAAAATTCAAGGCAAGCCCAAAGAGACTTAAACCATGGCTAAGTCAACCAAGCCTCACAAGGCTAAGAGGACGTAAAACAGGTCCAAGGCAAGCCTAAGCAAAGCTAAGGATACACCTAGATGGCATCTAACTAACCTAAACAAGCAAGCATGCATAAGGGCCTAAACAAAGGGCATAAGACAACAGCCTTTTAACACATTAGAGGGGCATCAAATGCAAGCATACAAGCATGCTAAGTGGACTGAAATGGCATGGTAAGTGGTTCCAAACCACTGAAATAATGCAAGGATAGCGTGCTAGAGGGTCTGATACTTAAGGCCTACAAGGGGGGTTACATGGTAGCTATACAAAGCAAAGCATGGATGACCCAAATGACCAGAAATAGTCCTCAAGAACGTCAAAACAAGCATAAAAGCTTAACAAAGCTAAGCCAAAAACATGCTAGAAACAAGGCTCAAAGCATAAAGTATGTTAAGGCATATCATGGCATTACAAGACAAGTATGCAAAGCAAGCATGGTGTGTCTAAACCAAGTAAAAAAATAGCTATATTATGACATAATAAGCACAAAAAATTAGTTAAGGCATGGCCAACATACACTTAAACAAGATGCTCTCTCAAGAGGCTAAAATGGCCCTTTTCAAGGACAACAAGGAGAGGGGGTGGCCCTCTCCTTCTTAGGACCTCAAGGCACCATCCTTACCACTGAAATCTCTCAAGATTTCCGTGGTGAGGAGGCCCAAACACAATGGTCCTGGAGCTCACCAAAATGGCACAAAAAAGGGGTCAAATAAGCCCTAAGAGAGGTGAAACAACCTCAAGGCTCAAAACACCCTTAACCAACTATGTAGAGTAGGAAAAAACAAAACTTTTATATGTTATACACCAAGTCTAAAAACAGTTGCAAGGCAGCAACTTCTTTGGCTCAAACCAGCTCCAAGAGCTATACAAAAATGGGGAATAAAAGGGATAAGTTCTTACCCTTGTGGACCCTCTTCAAGAATGATGGACCAGCAACTTCTTTGGCTCAAACCAGCTCCAAAACTTCAAGAACAGCCTCTTAGTACCTCAGTAGCTAAAGGAAGGTGTAATGGTGGGTGTTTGTGCACAAAAGTAAGACAAAACACACACAAAACACAAGAGAGAGGGAGACATAGATATAGGATAGATACACAACTCAAACCCTAAAAATAGAGCCCTCTGAAAAATGTTGTCTAACCTAAAAGAGGGAGAAGAGGCCTCCTCTTATAGAAGATTTAACCTTGTAAAGCTTCCAAGGCAAGCTAACAAGGTTGAAATCTCTCCATACACATGTATGGAGGGGTGCAAAGGTGGGTGCTAGCTATCACAGCTGGCACAAAAATATCTGCAAAAGCAGGTGAACAGTGGTCGGCCGGCAAAAAATGCAATTTGACCAAAATAGATGATCGACCGGCCACAAAAAGTGTCAGCCGGCCAAATATTTGGTTGGTGGCAACAAAACAATGGCCAGTGGCCCCTGTAAAGCTTCCAAGGCAAGTTAACAAGGTTGAAATCTCTCCATACACGTGTATGGAGGGGTGCAAAGGTGGGTGCCTGCTATCACAGCTGGCACAAAAATATCTGCAAAAGCAGGTGAACAGTGGTCGGCCGGCAAAAAATGCAATTTGACCAAAATAGATGATCGACCGGCCACAAAAAGTGTCAGCCGGCAAAATATTTGGTTGGTGGCAACAAAACAATGGCCAGTGGCCCCAAGCCACGGCCGGTGATGTGTGGGAATGGCCAATAAGCCATTCCCTGCCCCTTTCAAGGCAAAACACAAGTGTTTGGTGCAAAACCAAGCACAAAACAGTCGAGTCGAGAGATCTTGAGGCAAAGCGTATAGCCGAGACCTCCAGGAACTCAAGACGAACACAAACAAGGATGATCATCGAGTGTTCAAACGGTGACGCCCAAGTCTTGACGACAGTCAAAAATAGGGTGTCTACAGATGGTTTGATTAAATGTCCATTTTAAAGCCCACTTTTTTCGAGTGGCAAATTCACAAACCAATTTTCAAATAAAACATGGAATCAAATATTCCAACTCTTGCAAATTAGCCTCTACTTGTGTGAATCACATAGTAAAAAAGCTCATAAAACTGGAATAAGAGTATATAATATAAATAAAAATCACATCATGATTAGTAGAGGTTGATCTTTAATCGGGCGAGTGGGGAGCTCAATTCATGACCTTTCCCTATCGTACCTAAGTTCCTGAGCCGAGACAATTTGATGATGACAGACTAATGGCCTTTAGCGCGAGTCTTGGGTTTTCTAAATTTTCTAAAAACATTTAGGTAGCAACTCTGAAATCTGGCAAAGATTCCATTTTTGGCATTTGATTCAAACATTGATTTTCCAAAACAAATTGCCAAATTTGAACTCTTTTTGTATTTTCACTGTTTCACATTGCACTTGTGAAATCAGATTCAGAACCATAAGAGTCCGAACTGTAGGCCTATTCACCATCCAAAAGGAGCGCGAAAAGTCGAGCTACAAAGAGAAGTACAGAGATGATTTGAGATGAACATAAGTGTGGAAAGCTTGAAATAAATGCTATCAACTAAAATAAGTTGGTGGCTAAGGCCTAAACCACCAAAACTATGAGGACAATTACACTACAAACATACTATACAAAGCACAAGTAAAACTAACACATAAAAACAGCCCTAAATGAAGCTAAAACAGTTCTGGAATTGAGGTAAATGAAGCTGAAAGAGTAAGCCAAAATAATAGAGAATTTAAACTAGTAAACAAGTCAAAGGAGGGATGTCTAAACCCCCCATTTTTGGGACTTCAAGACCACTTTTTTATCCTTTGAAAACCTCTAAAAATCAGTGGTAAAAAGCTGAAAAAAATTGATGAACAGATGGGAAACACAAGGGCAAAGACTTAAGAAGCAAGGTTCAAAGAAAGGTGGTCAACCCCTCTACCTTTAATGGCCTTAAACCAAAAGTTTTAAGCCATAAACACATGTGAAAAATAGTACAAAAATAGCAATAAATGATGGAAAAGAAGTAATGTAAAGATAGTCAAAGTTATACCTCTGGAAGCAAGGTAACTCATTTGTTAACAAACCCACAAGTTCTCACTCTCAAAGGTCGAGATTTGAGCTCAAGAATCTCAAAAAGAAGAGCCAAATTTTTAGTTTAGGAAGTGTAGAGAGGGAGTGTGTAGGTTGCAAGATACAGAGAGAGAGAGAGAGAGAGAGAGAGAGAGATAGAGTCACTTTCAAGAATTTAAGCCTTTGGAATTTTTTGAAACCTTAAAAACGTGAGGGAAGGTCAAGTATATATAGAAACATAGGTTGATATGATGGAAATATCAATATAGAGACAGCTGGAGTGGTGCATGCATCTGTGGAGATAGCTGGAAAAAAATATCTGGTTTTTGACACAAGTGGCCGACCAGCCACTAATAGGGGGTGGCCGTCCGGCCACTAATACTGGCCGGCAGGCCACTAATGGGTTTGTGGGCCTCTAGGAACACTTAGTTGGCCAGCCAAGGATTTGTAAAAGGTGGTCGGCCATCCACTATTAGTGGCCGTCCACTAAAAGTGGGCGGCCGTCTACAAAAATCTAGTTGTAGGCCTGATTTCAAATGCGCATATCTCCTTCATCCAGACTTAGTTCCAGGTGTTTATTGAGTGTAAATTGAAGTCCCAAAAGTCTACTTTCCAATGGAGCTCGCCTCACATCTAAATTCTAAGTGTACAAAGACATGTGCCTATTTTAGTGAAGGTTTCTCATTTCTATCCTAATGGATTGATGCCTAATTTCCTCCCCAACTAGTTTTCTTCCATCCCCTCCTATTTTCTTCAAATCCAAACCTATAAATAAGATGTTTTAAAGATTTTTCAAAAAGTTCACCTTCTTCCATTTATTTCCACTTTTTCCTTACTCGATTTACTAAAAAGTACAATATTTTAAATAAAATGCGAGCCTTGGAACATCATAGAAACATTTGATTTTTTTTTTTTTGAAAAAGAGGGTTTTAAGGTCTAAAATAGTTTTGGTCGAAATAGTTTTGGTCAAAAATAGGGTGTAAGGTTTGAATTTAGAAGCACTTCTTGCTGAAGAAATTGAAAGTTTATAGAACATAACTTTCACCATTGAGTGATCAACCTGAGGCACCAAAGTCTTACAGGCGGTCAAAAATGTGGTGTCAACAGTTGCCCCTCTTTGACAGAGCTTGAAGTCATGAAATGACGTGAGTGAATGTCAAAGCCCAGACACGACCCATTTTCACGAGGCGGTAAGACTTGGGCAAACAAACAAAATGCAGATGCAGCTGGTTGAACCCGAGGGTTGCCTATGGATCCCATTGTAAGCAATCATACTAGCATAGCTCCGGGGAAGAATGCAGAATGATATATAATGTGACAAAATAATCAAACCACAAGTAGTGCTAAATACACGAATACCATAAAGAAATAGAAATGCAAATCAAACTACATTTTATATAGAAACAAAGTGGGCACAACCAAACAACGCCTAACATAGGCTAAGTGCCTACATCCTCAATACTGGCCTCAGCGCAGCATGGATGCTTACACATAATAGAACCATGTTTTAATGTGAAAGAAGTGACATCACATGGAAAACTATGTTTTTCGCAAAAAGAGTGCAAGTAATTAGGTGGTATGATATCGGTGAGGAATGATCTGCTGGGAAAAGATAATGATCCTAAATGTTAAATGCAACAAGACAAAGTACGATGCAATGGATGTAGTGAATAAGGCATAGGCCGAACCACATTTCACCTAGAAAAGGAATGGACACAAAATAGACCACGTCTAACACAAAAAAGGTGTTGACACCCTCAATACTAGCCTCAGTGCAGCATGGGTACTTACACATGACAGAACCATGTTTCAATGAGGGAAAAGTATGAGCACATGCCAAACTAAGCTTAACATGGAAGGATGCAGGTTCTAACATGGTATGATGGATAACGTAGTAGATAGTGCAGTAGATGCATACGATAGATGCTATATGCAATGTAATAGAAGTGATAGATGATAGATGTGATGTAGCAGTTGGGAGGTGAAAGTACTAGAAAGTACTCTACATGGGCAATCGGCGATGACTCACCTCATGTTGTTGGGGATTTTCCGCTTCTTCTTGGTTTCAAGACTCCTTCTTTCATCTTGCGCTTCCTAACCATGGGTACTACTTTTCGCCCTGGCTATGTTTGTAACTTTCCCTATTCTCCAACGGGGTGACAGACTAGGTTGGTTTAGTATCCAGAATTGAGGTGCATATAAGCTACCTATGGGACTGCCATACAGTTCAAGTTGAGAATACACCCTTGGGTATTTAAACCAGACTTTAGTCTCAGAAATTTTGAATTTTTGCATTCTAGGCCTCGACCATTCAAACTCTAGTTTCCACTGTCTCAGTTGATCTCCTAGGAACTCACTACAAACACATTTAGGTGGCTATACCAGACCGCCCGAAGTCGTTCGGGCACGACAAACACCAAATGAATTGCACCTTTAAAGGATTTAAGGTCTTCTTGACCCAGGTGAGTGCACAAGACAGTGCGGGTGAGGTGCACAAGACAATGCAATATGGGTGAATGAATGCACAAAATAGTGCGATACAAGGTGAATGCACAAAATAGTGCGAACTCAAGGTGCACAAAATAGTGCGATACAAGGTGCACAAGATAGTGCGATGTAAGATGAAATCCACAAGATAGTGCGATGCAAGGTGCGTAAAACAGTGCGATATAGGTGCACAAGACAGTGTGATACGGGGTGAATGCACAAAATAGTGCGATGTAAGGTGCACAAAACAGTGTGATACAAGGTGGCACAGGATATGATGATACAGGATGCGATACAGGATGCACAGAACATCGTCATACAAAGTGCACATGATAGTGCGATATACGGTGCACAAAATAGTGTGATACAGGGTGGATGCACAAGACAATGCGATGCAAGTGCACAAGATAGTGCGAGTAAGGGTGCACAAGACAGTGCGATACAACGTGACTGCACAAAACAGTGCGATGCAAGTTGCAATATAACATGAATGCACAAAATAGTGCTATATGGGTGCACAAAATAGTGCGATACAAGGTAGAATGCACAAAATAGTGTGATGCAGGTGCACAAGATAGTGCGATACAAGATGCAGAAAATAGTGCGATGCAAGGTGCACAAGATAGTGCGATACAAGATGCACAAAATAGTGCGATGCAAGGTGTACAAGATGGTGCGATACAAGTTATCTTGTGTGATACAAAGTGGATGCACGAAACAGTGCCATATAGGTTCAATGCACAAAATAGTGCGATACAGGTGCACAAGATAGTGCAATGCAAGTGCATATGATAGTGCGATGCAAGGGGCATAAGACAGTGCAAGTAAGGGTGCACAAGGCAGTGTGATGCAAGGTGACAGCACAAACTAGTGTGATGCAAGTTGCAATATAAGATGAATGCATAAAACAATACGATATAGGGTAGAATGCACAAAACAATACGATATAGGGTAGAATGCACAAAATAGTGCGATGCAGGTGCACAAGACAGTGTGACACATGATGCACAAAATAGTGCGATGCAAGGTGCACAAGATAGTGCGATATAGGATGCATAAAATAGTGCGATGCAAGGTGCACAAGATTGTGCGATACAGGGTGCACAGGATAGTGCGATACAAGGTGAATGCACAAAATAGCGTGATGTGGGTGCACAAGACAGTGCGATGTAAGTTGCACAAGACAGTGCGATATAGGTGCGCAAGACAGTGTGATGAGGGGTGCACAAGAAAGTGCTATGTGAGTTGAATGCACAAAATAGATGCGAATGCACAAGACAGCACAATGCAAGGTCCACAAGATAATGCGATGTAGGTGCACAAAATAGTGTGATGCAAGTTGGATGCACAAAATAGTGCGATACAGGTTCAATGCACAAAACAGTGCGATGGAACGTGCACTAGATAGTGCCATGTAAGATGAATGGTATGCAGAGGGAAATGAGCTGTACATAGAGTAGTGCATCATGTACCTTATGAAATGAGTGCAGGGCATGTTGCCACAGCTCATTAAAATGTAACACAAAGGAAGGCAGCTCGACAAACCTATGTTAAGTGCAAAACAAACTCAAGAGTAAGAGTAACCAATCACACAATTCAAATGAACTGGAGTATATGAGTATGAATGCATAATCCAAAACACAAGTATTAATCAGAAGGAAGATGGCAATCCCAAGAGAGTTTTGACATGGTCAGAGACAATTTTCAAAAGCTGAATCATATCAGAATTATCATAGGGGTGAGCTCACCCTAATCTAGCGGAAAGTGCTCGACAAATGGCTTTGGAAAACTGAGGGAAAGGTTGGGAAGGTTGGGTTCATGGCCCTTGTTCAATTGATGACCCAATCAGATGCACTAAAAATTGCCGCTAGTGTCCAGTGGCCACTGGTTGGGTTCATGCCCCTTGTTCAATTGATGGCCCAGTCAGATGTACTGAAAATTGCCCCTAGTGTTGAGTCATTGGCCACCAGTTGGGTTCATACCCCTTATGCAATTGATGGCCCGTTCAGATGTACTTAAAATTACCCCTAGTGTCCAGTTATTGGCCACTTGTTGGGTTCATACCCCTTATGCAATCGATGGCCCGATCAGATATACTAAAAATTAAAACCTATTGTCCAGTCACTGGCCACCTTTTTCAACATTATGCAGGCACGTATGATGCGGATCATCAGATCTTAGAACAGTTGCCAACTAATTAGACTCATGCTTATCTTTTGTTCCAACATGTTAAGAACTTACTCCAGTCCCCCCCCCAAAGTAGTGACAGATACACTTTGCAATGATCATGAACACGATGTCCCTTGTATAGGCACTCTCAGTTTGTTTATGAATTCCACACATGGACTTGTTTTTGAATTTTGAGAGAACGTTCGTGTATGGAA
Organism: Camellia sinensis; assembly: GCF_004153795.1. Taxonomy (NCBI): domain Eukaryota; kingdom Viridiplantae; phylum Streptophyta; class Magnoliopsida; order Ericales; family Theaceae; genus Camellia; species Camellia sinensis. The sequence continues at coordinate 525,346 of NW_021026622.1, forward strand.
TTTTGGCGATGCCACTCTGTTGAACTTGAGTGACAGACATGCCAGGGCAACTTGATAAAGAGCACTTTTGAGCGACAAACATGCTATGATGACTCAGTAAAGATTGCAGACTGAGACAAACACTGGGCTCGACACAATAGAACTCACACCTTACCCGACAGCAGAAAAAGACTGAAGGTGACTGATCATTCATAGTGCCCCTAGTATTGCTTATGCTCCATTTAAAACTCAATTTTTCAAAACCCAAGTTTCAATTCCTTTTTTGTTCAAGATAGAGATTCTACTGATAAGTTTAAGTATTGAAAATTGCTCCACTTGTTGATTCAAGCTAGTTCTTTCTTATCCAATGCAAGTATATGATATGCACAGCTGTCGATGTAGCTCATGGATTGATGCGAAGCAGACAAAGTGAATTGGGCAAGATGGGTAAGATAATTAGGTTAAGATGGATAAAATAGATATGGTTAAGACTGAACTTCAGGATAAAGTTGCCTACGTATCCCAAGAATGAGAATCAGGTCAACGTAGTTCATGGCTAAGGTTCACTCGGGTTTTCACATTCCCCTTTTGTGCTCTAACTTTTGCCAAAGTTGCCCCTTTGGGGTTTTCAACCTTGCGAGCTCTATTTGTTTGATTTCTCATTTTTTATGCTCTAACTTTTGCCTAGGTCGCCCTTTTGGGTTTTTGGCCTAGGGAGCCTCTCAAGGATAACGTTACAACATTTGTGGTGAATTTGATCCATAGTCATCCTTGCCTTAACACTGGAACTGGCTTCGCCTTGAGTTGAGTTTGGTTCTTCCTTCCCTTCTGCATGTCTTTGTTCTTTCTTTCACTCCATTTGCAAAGTTGGCTCTTCTTACACTGTGGTACTTCCTTGTATTGGCCTCTTTGGATTCAGACAAAAGTGACCTTCCTCACAATTGATTGGATTTCATTCCAATGGATACCCTTGGCTTGATGGTTGACTTCTTTTCTTTTTCGTTTTCGTTTTTTCTTCTCTTTTCTCTCTCTTTTTTTTCCCCGCATTCTTCTTTCTCTTTTTTTTTTCTTGTCTTCCTTTCTTTCTCTTTCTTTTTGGTTTCTTTTATCCTTTTCTCTTTGAAATAACGAAAACACCAAGGGAGAAATTCTATGATTATGAGGTCTGAAAGCCATCTTGTACTTGCAGGTTTGAAAGCGACCTTGTGCTTGCCAACAATGATTGCCTAACGACGAAGAGAATCCCCAGGACAATGTAAAATACCGCGCACAATTCTAATCCTATCTTTGCAAGTCTGCAAAAGAAATAGCTTAAAATTCTGAAATCATGAACGACTTTGCGTCGATAACCCATAATTCACTCAAACCATTCGAGGGATCCTTCTCAACACTCGAGCTTATTAATAGAATATCATTCAAGAAACAAATTCAAAGTTTTTTCTATTTTTTAAAAGGTCCCACATGTATTCCTATAGACACAACAAAATGATCAAAAACCTAACTCCTACTTTCTTATAAAGATGAAGACCGGAGGGTACATGAGAGCAACTCAAAGGAAAAGACTCAACTGACGCAATAATGCAAGAAAAAACAAAAAAAACAACACTCACAACAACTATTTGCATGACACAACTCAAAACAAAATCAGTACCCTTGAAACAAAAGCGATTTTCACTCTCTAAGTCCATCTGCAGATTTCAAAAACAACTTCAAGTAGCCCATGGGAAGGTCTAGACATGCCTTCAATTTAGCAATACTAACATCCACACCAAGAAGGATTGATTTCTGACTTTCAAATCGGGTCTCACAGATTGAATCTCACAATTATGTTGTCTCCACACATCTTGATCGAAACAATTGTTTTTTCACACCATGCCCCTAGTTCAGAAGTTCTTTCCCAAGTGCTTTCGACAATTACCCTAGCTGCGACTGAGGTTCATTATTCCAACCACTAGTGCTAGCATTTGTAGAGAGCCCACTACTTCATCAAGCTTGAACTCACCAAGATCGAGTAAACTTTCTATCTCTTTAGAGATTTTATTCGCTTTACTCAGATCAAAATCAGAAGATTCAGGAATGAACATAATGGATTTGGGCTCATTAGCGGGTATGATGTGTTGGCTAGGGTAATGGTTGGTTGTGGACAAGCCGTGGGTGGGCTTTATGTTATGGCGTGGCAACCTATTGCGGTCAAGAAGAGGATTATTGACAAATTTGGGATTTTCAAGTGGGTTGTTGACCTTATTGTCAATCAAGTCTTGAATTTCATGGCGAAGGCGGAAGCAACGATCAGTATGGTTACCGTACTGTTGATGGAATATGCAATACTGAGTAAATTCGTGTTTAGGTGGAAGAGGATTAGGGAGAGGTCGAGGATCAAGCAGTTTGAGATACTCTTCGTTAGTACCTTCAATGCACAGGTTAGGCTTATTCGGAAATGGGCGAAGGTTCGGCCTTGAGAGCGGGGAGCACTAGGTTTCGAAATATTGGAAAATGGGTTGGCGGTGTTGGTTGGGTATTCATGGGCTTGGGACTAGAATCGGGATGGGTGTTTCTGGTAAAGTATCCTTTTTTCACGGCTTGCCCCCTGATTCAAAATGCTCTCAACCTGAGCAATAAACGTGCCATCCATAGTTTTTGCAATAATTGTGAGCACTTGCTGTTTATTCAACCCTTTGACCTTCAAAGTCTCAATAGCCCACCGAAGATGTGTATAGGGATCAATACTTAACCTGGCCTTGTTCTTGTAACTTTATTTTGCTTGGCCATAGGATTGGGTGGTTATATCGAAGCGAGGCCCATTTGTTGTTAATTTGTGATCACCTAGACTTGAGATAGCTTTGGGTTGGCCCTTGTCAATTGCAGATCATCCTAGGATTGGGGAGCTTTTTGACGGGATCAAAACCCCAAATGTTAAATCCATTACCATTCCTTGAAGGTTTTCAATCATTCCCAACATCTCAGCAGTAGTGGGTTTGGTCATTTGGCGCTCTTGATGTGCCTGAACCGGAGTGGGTGTATCCATAATGGATAAATCAGTGCTTTCTAGAATGAATACCTCAGGCTTGGGTAAATGGGCTAGTGTGATGTATATGCTAGGGTTGAAGGGAGGCTGTAGTGTATGGATAAGGTTAAGGTGAGGATAAGGTACTTGGTCATGGATGGGAAGTAGGTTGGTAGTAATATTGGGTTCTTGAGATGGAGCTATCACCTAGTTGTCGATGAGATTCTGAACCACATGACGAAGCCGGTAGCAACGATCGGTGCCATGACTATGTTGCTGATGGTATGCACAGTATTTGGTGGGGTTATGCCTAGCAGGGAGTGGGTTAGGAAGAGGTTGGGGATCAAGCGGTTTGAGATATCCTTTTTCCATCAGAACTTTTATTGCGTTGGTTAGGCTTATATGGAGGGGGGTGAAAGTCCTACCTTGAGCTAGGGTTAGGCCAGCTGTTTGTGGGCTTGTATTGGCAAACGGGTCAGCAGTTTTGGGATTGGCAACAATGGTATTGATTTCAGTGGGTTTGGGAATAGTGTTGCTACTAGCATTGGTACTTCCGGAAAACACCCTCCTTGTTGGTTTGCTTGTTCTGGGAATAATCCCTTTGTTGAATGCACTCTCAATCTGAACCCTAATTCATGCAAATTTTTGAAAATGAACAGTGGAGCGACTATTAACTTTTGTAACAAATCATGTTGAAGGTTCTGCATTACTATCTGCACTTGGTCCCTCTAAGAAGGCCGATCTGTCATTTGTGCTGTCTTTGCTCTCCACCTTAAACAAATTCCACAAAAGGTTCTTTAGGATTCTGGTGGGTTGCTTCAAGCTCTTGGGTGGTCATTTCAATTTTGGTATTGTAAGAATACTGATTGACAAATGCCTCAGCCAAATCTTCCCAGTTCTACTTCACTTTATCCTCATACTTGGTGTACCAAATGGCTGCTATACCCGATAGGGTTCTTCCATACAGAGAGAGTTTCTGAGGCTTAGTTAGACCCATTGGTTTTAGGATGTCTAAGAAAAGCTGGATATGTACCATAGGATCTCCAGACCCGTCAAAATGGTCAATATGTGGCATTTTAAAACTGTCTGGGAGCCTTACGACAGCCTTGCTATACCCATCCTCAATGTCTGGAATGGAGTTAAGTCTTTGTGCCTTTTTGAATTGCTTCTTAAAGTTAACAATTTTTAACAAGATCGGGTTAAGATCATTAATATCAAGGGGATAAAGCCCCTCATTAGGATGCACCAGGGGTTTGAAAACTTGAGCTTGAGCCAACCCTTCTCGAGGATCTGGACTTTGCAAATCTTCAGCTGGCAGAGGTGGGTCAAAGTTTGGCTGGAGGCCTGTGACTGGAAGTGTGGTAGATGCCTTAGTTGGGCGTTGCATTTCATCATTGGTCTCATCTTGCATGGCAATTCCCTAGTTTAAGGCTGTTATCCTGGCCATAACTTCTTCTGGACTCTGTGCCATCACGGTACTGAGTTGGCAATTTTGGGAAAATGAATGGGTGTAAGTTGAGAGCTGTCTGACAAGTATTTCAACTTGGTTTATAGTTGAGGTATCTGAACTGGATTAGTCTAGACGGGTTCGGTGGGATTGGGATTTTTTAGAATGGGTTTTTCAGTATTGAATGGATCTTTTCTTTTGGGGATCAGATGGACTGGACCTTTGCTGAGTAGGTTTTTTTTTAGGATTTGTGGACTGAACCTTTGTTGAGTTGGGTACGACTCGTTTTTTGGCTCAGTAAAACGTAGCATTAAAAATAAATGTCGCATCAGATCGGGATATCGGGTATGCTAGGCAAAACAAAGCAAGATACATTTTTTTGGCCCTGGTTTTGGTTTTGCTAAAAATTCACCCATATCAACACACAAATCCCTAGATTTTGACCCAAATTTTGATTCTGATGTGATCCTCATGGTTGAAAGGGATCGCCTCAAGATTAAGACTCTCCCAGGATTGCATCACACATTGCCAAAGATTTCACATTTTGCACCATAGCATTAAAAACACCCCTATGAGAGGTTAGGGTTTCCCTGTCCTAGTTTTTGGATTGATCTTGGATTCGCCATTTCAATCAAGCTGTTTCACACAATCCTGCATTCGGGTGAGCGTCCTATCCTAGTTTGGGATAGTCACTATGGCTTTCTACATGTAGCTAGGCCAAATGGTCAAAAAGGGTACCTCAACAAGACTACCGAATATACCTCTTACACCTAACACCGAGAAGTGAAAGGAGGATCAAACGGTACAACGGTAGTCCGGATCCAAGGGTTGTGTTCCCAACAAGACAAAGCCAATGACCGATCAGCCTTTTGGCAAGCTTTTGGGCAAGCCTCCAGCAAACTGTCCAGGATAAGAAATGACAAACACAGTGACTTAAGTGCACCAATGCAAATGCAATCCGAAGAACATATAAGTGTAGATAAAATTTCACATCATGAATTTCAAGTCAAGTTCTCTAAATCTCCAGTAGAGCCGTAAGAAACTGTAGCTTACTTTTCATGCTCCTTTCGGATATGATAGCCCTAAAGTTTGAACTCCTGTGGTTCTGAATCTGATTCCACAAGTGCAATGTGAAATAGATAAACACAAAAGAGTCCAAATCTAGCAAATCTTTTGAAAAATCGATTTTGAATAAAAAATTTCAAAACTGGACTGCTTTACCAGATACAGAGTCGCTACCTAAAATTTTTTTTGTGAAAAATTTAGGAAACCCGAGACTCGTGCCGAAGGATTAGATACGAGAGGGGAAGGTCATATCCAACAATACCAAAGTGTCTCTGCTCGGGAACTTAGATACGAGAGGGGAAGGTCATGAATTCAGCACCCCACTACCTCGATCAAAAGATCGGCCTCTACTAATCATGATGTGATTCTTATTTACATTATATGCTCTGGTTCTGATTATTAGACTAGTTTAATATGTGACGCACACAAGTATGTACTAATTTGCAAAAATTGGAACACTTTGATTCAGGTTTGTTTTGAAAATTGCTTCGAATATGTGCCACTTGAAAAAGTGATCTCATATGCACATTACTCAAATTATTCCAATTCAAGCAATTAGCCTTCATCCACAGGCATTCAAACAAGTATAGCACTTAAGCAGTTAGCCTTATGGCAAGCATGCTAAACATGGCAACAATCACACTCATGCAATATGCTAAAGCAATAAAGCTTATCTCAATTCCCAAGGCGAGCCAAAAGAGAGAAAATAGTTAAAAAAATGCATAATCCTAACTAATACAATATGCCTAATGCAACACATGCAATATGAATTAGAGGTTCGGCTACTAGCATAGCATATGGATTGATTTGATAGTATGCGGTTTTAAGCATGTTTTCAAAGAAGTAATAACTAACAATGTGAGTTAGAATGATGCACAGGACCTAATGCATGCAAGACAATGGATGTAAATCATGAGAAATGCTAAGTAAACATCATGCTCTATGGTATCCAACATAAGCAAGTAAATAAAAGGGAGAAAAACGTGGGGTTGGAAGACATTCAAACATTATTACATATTGGCCCTTGCGCACGAGGGTTCGAATAAATGTCCTAGCTAATTACTACGAATTAACTAACTGTTACAAGCCAAATAAAATAAATTAACTACACTAGCTAATTATTACAAATTGGGAATTGAACTAAGTAATTAACTATTACAAGTTCACCACTGTAAGTACAACATACTACTATAACAACATAATTTAAATAAGCTCCGAAATGCAAGGGAAGGCTCATGCATGAATGTGGATTTCCATCCGAAAATGCCTCTGTTTGGCTGCCAAAATGCTTTTGTTTTGCAGTCAGAGAGTAGCACTATTTTTTTTACCTATGCCCCTGTTCTGTTCTGCAAGAAGAAGGAAATTGCTTGGCTGAAAAAAAGGTGGCCGGTAGGCCAGAAATGGTGGCCGACCGCTCACTAATAGTGGCCTGCTCCCCAATAAAGGTGGCCTACTGGCCACTAATGTTAAGTTTCTCCTACTGCAACAGAAAACAAACAAAGCACAAACAGAGCATTCTCAGGGGATGTCTGTCCACACTACCTCTCCTTATCATCAAATAGCTCAAAGGAGGGGTAGGCTCAATTTGCAAGCCATCAATCGGCGCAAATTCATTGTGTGATGACTTATGAACCAAGGGATACAATTTCAATAAATGCACAATTAAAGACTAACGAACCTCCTCCCTATCATGATATTGATCAAGGGAAGCAGTTGACATTGACTCTTGAACCGTTTTCATCACTAACAAGTATGAAACGACTCAAGACTCAATAGGTTCAATTAACGTCCGATTGAACGCAAACCATTTTATTATCTTGCTCCATTTTAAGCCATTGATTACCTCTTTTAATTACCTTTCCATTCATTAGTCCATTTTTTCCAAAATGAAGAGTAAGTCCACTAATGGAAAGAAGTGTCAAACAAAGGGTTGTTTTGGACATGAAAGAGATGTCATGCCGTCGGTAATGAACCTCCAAAGCGATTAAACCATTAAGCACAACAATCTCTTTCTCTAGCTTAAACAAACAAGCGGTTTGAAACGACTCTGAAAGCAAAGAAGAAGCCAATGAATGAGAAAAGTACAGATATGATTAGAAACAAACACAAGTATGGAAAGCTCGAAATAAATGCTATCAACTCAAATAGGTTGGTGGCTAAGACCTAAACCACCAAACCTATGAGGATAATTACACTACGAGCATCCTATACAAGCCACAAATGAAACTAACACATAAAAATAGTCCTAAATGAAGCTAAAACAATGCCGGAATTGAGGTAAAAGAAGCTAAAAGAGTAAGCTAAAATAATGGAGAATTTAAGCTAGTAAACAAGCCAAATGAGGGGTGGCTAACCCCTCCATTTTTTAGACTTCAAAACTACTTTTTTAGCCTCTGAAAACCTCTGAAAATCAGTGGTAAAAAGCTGAAATTTTTTTGATGAAGAGATAGGAAACACAAGGGAAAAGGCCTAAGAAGCAAGGTTCAAAGAAGGATGGTCAACCTCTCTACCTATAATGGCCTTAAACCACAAGTTTCAGCCCATAAACATAGGTGAAAAATCGTACAAAAAAAGCAATAAATGATGGAAAAGAAGTAGTGTAAAGATAGTCAAAGTTATACCTCTTGAAGCAAGGTAACTCTTTTGTTAACAAACCCACAAGTTCTTACTCTCAAGGGCTGAGATTTGAGCTCAAGAACCTCAACAAGAAGTACAAAAATTTTTGGTTTAGGAAGTGTAGAGAGAGAGTGTGTAGGTTGCAAGATATATAAAAAAAGCAATAAATGATGGAAAAGAAGTAGTGTAAAGATAGTCAAAGTTATACCTCTTGAAGCAAGGTAACTCTTTTGTTAACAAACCCACAAGTTCTTACTCTCAAGGGCTGAGATTTGAGCTCAAGAACCTCAACAAGAAGTACTAAATTTTTGGTTTAGGAAGTGTAGAGACAGAGTGTGTAGGTTGCAAGATATATATATATATATATATATAGATACATAGAGAGAGAGAGAGAGAGAGATTTTCAAGAATTTGAGCCTTTGAAATTTTTTGTGACTTTAAAAACATGAGGGAAGGTAAAGTATATATAGAAACATAGGTTGACATCTTGGAAATATTGATATAGAGACAGCTGGAGTGGTGCATGGATCTATGGAGATAGCTGACAACAAATAGCTGGTTTTTGACACAAGTGGGCGGCCGGCCACTAATAGGGTGCGGCCGTCCACTAATAGTGGCCGGCAGGCCACTAGTGGGTTTGTGGGCCTCTGGGGACACTTAGTTGGCCAGCCAAGGACTTCGAAAATGTGGGCGATTGTCCACTAAAAGTGGGCGGCCATCCACAAAAATCTACTTCCAAGTCGAATTTCAAACGAGCATATCTCCTTTATCCGGACTCGATTTCAGGTGTTTCTTGACTGTAAATTGAAACCTCGAAAGTTTACTTTCCAATGGTAGTGGCCTCACATCTAAATTCTAAGTGTGCAAAGAGATATGCCTATTTTAGTGAACGCTGCTCATTTCTATCCTAACGGATTGATGCCCAACTTCCTTTCAACCAGTTTTTTTCCATCCCCTCCTATTTTCTTAAACTCTGAACCTATAAATAAGATGTTTTAAAGATTTTTCAAAGTGTTCATCTCCCTTTCATTTATTTCCACTTTGTCCTTACTCGATTTATCGAAAAGAATAATATTTTTAATGAAATGTGAGCCTCAAAACAGCGTAGAAACATTTGAAAAAAATATTTTGAAAAAGAGGGTTTAATGGTCTAAAATGGTTTTGGTCAAAAATAGGGTGTAAGGTTGGGATTTAGAAGCTCTTTTTGCTGAAGAAATTGAACGTTTGAACAGTATAACTTTCATCATCGAGTGATCAACCTGAGGCGCCCAAGTCGTACGGGCAATAAAAAATGGGGTGTCTACAATGCTTGAGCATGAAATACATACTCCCAATACTTTTTTAGATAGGAGACCAACACTTGAGTGTAATGATGACCGCTCTAGCCAAGACCGCTCGAGCACAAAAAGTTTTGCTCGAGCATAAAATACCACTTCCTAGTACTTTTGCAGACTTGTAAAAGTACTGAGAGTTCACAAAGACTGCTTGAGGGCAAGAAGTGACACTCGAGTGTAGGAGCAAAATTCTGGGCAACAAAAGTTTGAAAAACAAGCTATCAACTGCTTCCAAATGCAACCAATACAACCCAATAGCCAAACTTAAAGAGGTATGTGGGAAAACAAGGCATTATAACTATATAAGACAATGAAACCCGAATCCAAAATATCAAATGGGTCAGTTCCAAACCAAAAAAACTATATAAATGCCTCAAATGTTGATTTTATATAAATTATGAGATTGGCATTGAAATTATGAAATTGGATTGATGTTGATGAGGATAGTGGAGTTAGATATGTATTATCACTCACCTCTTGAAAATTTAGAGAGTTTATCTTTATTGATAAGTGTTTATCTGTTTGGAAATATTTATTTTGGGCTATTGGTGGAGAATAGCTATGTGTGTTGTAGAAATTGCATGTGAATTAGGAGAATTGAAACCATTTTCTCAATCATTTGCATTTAGTATATTGGAAATGTTTATCGTTTTGAGAAAAAAAGGGTGAATATGGGAAACATATATTGTAATGTTGAAATAAGTTGGCCTGAGTGTCTATGGTGAAAGTCCTAAAAACCGTGCGTATACATGGGTGCCTATCCCGCTGACGCAATTTCCTTGAAATGGCAGTAGTAATGCTTATATAGCTTATGTTTACATAGGTCCCAGTTTACAGTTTCCTCTGGACAAATTTTTCGGGAAAGGTTGTATTGTTTTGAAATTCCCAGAGCGTGATTCATTACCCTGTCTCTTTTACTCCAAAGGAAGTGATTTATGATATTATTATGGCATTGCATAGTTTTGGAAAGAGTTATAAAAAGATGTTTTAGCACAAACATTGTGTAGACGTCCCCGAACGCCCCGGGAGAGGAACGAGTCCCCCCCGTTCCGTTCGATATTGGGTTCACTACAGCTCAGGACTCTTCAAATTGTCACGGTTCTAAGTTTGAACCAAAGAGTCCAAATTCGGCAAATCGTTTTGAGAAAACAGATTCTGAAAGAAGTGCCAAACATGGACTGCTTTGCCGGATACAGAGTCACCACCTAAATATTTTATTTTGGGGAAATTTAGGAAACCCTGACTCGTTTGCCTAAGGCCACGTGTCCGTCATCACCAAAGTTGCCTCGGCTCGGGAACTTGGGTACGATTGGGGAAGGTCACTTCGTGAGCACCCCCGCTCGCCCGATCAAAGATCGGCCTCTACTAACCATGATATCGAGTTTTGAAAACATTATGCGTTCTTATTCCGGTTATTAGCCTAGATTTACTATGTGATGCGCACATTTATATATATATATATATAATAATAATAATAATTTAAAAAATTTGTGTCAAAATAATTAGTTTATGAGACAGAAATAAACTTGAATAATTTTTAAAAGAAGTTGATTATTAGAAAGTAGTTGAACTTGCTAGAAATTGTAACAAAGAGACTTATGGATAACATGGTGTAATGATCATAATTTGAGGGTATTGAGGTCTTTTAATCAACTAATCTTAATCTTTTTCAATCGGTTAATTCTGTATTACATCCCCTGATGAGACTCAATAGTCTTCTTAAATATATAGCATGAGAAAATTGTCAATTCAAAGACTCATTTTTATATCCAAAACTGGAATTTAGAATTGATTGGACAGAAGTCTATTTTGAGAAGTAAGTTAAAAATTGATTTTTTATTTTTATTTTTTTGACTTTTCTTAGAGAAAAATTAAAATGATTATGGTTTAAATATGATATTTTGTTTTATTGACTTAATTAGCCTATTTAATCTTTTGTGCTTTTTTTAATTTCAATTGAGATAGCCAAAAGATTCACACTCCCAAAACACTATATGTGCATTGTCTATTTAGTCCAACTAGTGATGCAATGAAAATTTTTACAGATAAACGCATAGTAATTTGTCTTTGTTAGGTAGTTGGGACACAAACGATAACCTATTTATTGGGTTGGGTTGGGTTGGGGGTGGTTTAGCTGCACTACTACATTTAAATTTTTTTTTTAGTTATGCTTTTTCCAAAGAGCTACATTTTTTTAAATTTTTTTTTTTCTTTTCAGTTATGCTTTTTCAAAGTTATGCTTTTTCAGAGGACGCTCAGGCTAAAAGTCCAAAATTAAATTTTCAGGTGGTGGAATATATGTGCTTGTGTTAACAGTATGCTTTTGAAAGTTTCCATGTGTTGAGAATATAATCAACTTTAATATGAGACATCAATTTTCAGTGAATGCCTAGAATTTCATCTAGTGGATTAGACAAAGCTCCCAAACTGTATAGAATTCTAGTTTTAGTTGCCATCTATTATTGTTGTATCGTTAGTCTACATGTAGCAACTAGACATACCAACACCAATCTACTCAATAAGTTAAATAAGTTATAGATATCAGTTTCTAATAAAATTAATTTTAGAATATTCTTATTAAAATCTGTCAAATAAAATTCATGTTGATTATGAAATTTTTTAAAAAAAAATTATTACCACTGAAATTGTTGTAAACAGTAACATGTTATTCTCACTACAACAAAAAAGGCCTTTGGTAACAGCCTGACTGTCTCCAAACATCAAATTTTCGTCACCAAAATGATCTGTGACAAATAAAGTTTGTCACCACATTTGTTGTCTATTTGTCGTTGCAAAAAGTATCTGGTGACGAAAAATCGTTTCGTCGCCTATTCGTCATTTTTGGCGACGAAAATTTTCATCTCTAAATGTTGAATTTTTCGTCCTCTATAACATCCATTTCATCACTATAATTAAATAATATTTTATTTTTAATTGTTTTGGC
>NW_021026622.1:559316-634146 GCF_004153795.1 Camellia sinensis
TGCCGAGCCCGGTGCATGCAAGACAGATGAATGAATGCAAACATGCTATCATACTGTATGCTAATTGAAACATGCCCTAATCTAACCATCATAAGCGGGTAAATAAAAGGGAGAAAGACGTGGGGTTGGAAGACATACATCACACACACGCACACTTATTACAGTTGTGCCCTCGCTCGGAGGGTCCGAATAAAATAATATACAGTCCCAAATGAATATTACAGTCCAAATATGTACAAAACCCTAGTTAATTACCAAATTAACTAAGAAAACAATAAAACTGGCATGCAAGCCAGGGACTGCCTTGACTCTTCTCCGGATGATGAATGATGCATGCTCGGGTTGCCTTTGCACGGAAATCCACTGCGATGCCCCAATTAGCCTCTGTTTTGCAATGATTTCTTGGAAAGCGCGCCATGCCCCGAAAGACTGCTGATTCTTGATTCGCTGCAACAGAGAGCAGGAGAGGGGCATAGCAATATATTTTCACAGATGTATGCATGCCTCGATCCTCGTGCCACCAATCACGCATCTCGATGCATGATGGCCGAGGAGTCGAATTGTGAAACTCAATATAGAATGAATGCACATATAAACACAACCAAACCAAAACTCCATCATGGATAATCCGGAGTGTCGGTGACTGGGAATTGAGACACGTTTCGTCACTCGGAGTACGAAACGTACCTCGTTTCCTGTGCTCAAGCTAACTCCTATCCCAAGCACAATGCAATATGCATGATATGCATGAAATGCAACTAAGATACAACCTAACATACACAATGCTATGAAATGGCATACACGATGCACGAGATAACATGGCATACACAATGCGCTAACATGCAACCTAGCATACACAATGCCATGAAATGAAATGGCATACACAATGCACGATGGACTTACACCAATATGAGTGAACCTCAGCCACACTCACAAAAGAGGCCATGAGATGAAAATGAGACAACTCGGAATGCGTGCACACATGCACGTAAACCGAGGACTGAACCTAAGGCACGAATGCCACTATAACAAGACATGGCAAGGCATAAAATATGATATGCAAACATGAAAATTTCAGAAGCAAAATATGATGCAAAACAACCCCAAATCATGGAAACATGGCACCCGATGCATGAAATGGTACCCGAAATGCAAAATTAGGCATACGCAATGACCTATAGCTATACAAAGCATGCATTATTTGATCATGAAGCATGAAGATAGATTCAAGGAAGTCCCAAAAATATCATATTTACAGTTTCAAGCAAGGCCAAACAATGAACACAAATGGGGCTAAGCTAGCATGCAAAAATGGCCCTAAATGTGAGATAAAGAAGCAAGTCATGGCTTCTGGCCTCAAAAAAGAGAGCGCCCTTCAACAATGTTGGAGAGGGACCCAAAACATGGCATTTTACAGTTTATGATCAAACCCAAAACAGTGCTTAAGCATGCTCAAAATACTATGCAAAACAAGGCCAAAAAGAGAGCTATAACACAAAGTACAAAAAGGGTGCCTCAAACAGTAAAAGACCCTTAATGAAACATGAATAGGGGGTCAAAATAAGGCCATTTATAGTTCGGACCAGAGCCTAAAAACAGAAGCACAAGAGGCTAACAAATCATGCAAAAATTGAGCCAAAAGAGAGATATAAAGGCAAGTGGTAAATGGAAGCCTCAAACAGTGATGAGACCTTAAAAAATGTTGAATAAGGGCTCAAATTAAGCCACTTTACAGTTTGTGACATACCTCAAAACAATTTATACATAGGCCAAAAATACTACACAAGAAAATGGCATACAAGAGAGGCAATGAAGCAAGTGCAACAAGGATGCCTCAAACAGTGAGAGGTCCTTAAAAAAACATGAAAAATAGCTCAAAATAAGCCTAGCTCCAGTTAGGGTCGGAGCCCAAAACAGCAAGCAAGTTTGGCTAATGTATTGAACAAAATAAAGCACAAAAAAGGAGAATAGGGACTCTTCGTTGAAGACCAATCTTCGACAGCTCCTTGGCTTGAGTTTGGTGGCTCCTTAGCTTTGAAAATAGCCCTGATGCTTCTGGAATGGATGATGGTGATGTGGTGCTAGGTGGTGGTGTGGGAATGATGTAGGGCTTGAGGGTTTGGAGCTTGGAAATATATAGAGAGAGAGATACAAGGCAAGAGGCTTGGGGGAAAATTTTGTAACCCTAAATATGCAGCTGGAAGGCCTGATATATAGGCAAAAGAGGGGGGAAAATGGGCGAAAAATGGAGGGAAATGAATCAAGTTTCCTCCCAAAAATGCAGCCCCCCCTGGATACAGAATCTGGGGGGGAAAAGAAGGGTGTATCTGCACTGTACTTGATGCAAGGATTCTGGCCAGCCAGTTATTGAGACTGTAGGTGGCCGGTCGGCCCTCCCCATGGCTGGCCGGCCAAGGGTCAAAAGGTTCAAGTATGATTTGTGGCCGGCCACCTCAAATTGGTAGCCTTCCATGTGTGCACAACACAACCAAGTGGTTAAAAACTGGAGACAATGAACCAGGAGAGAGAACAACCCAATTTTCAAAGGGCGTCAAAAGGTTCAAAAGCAATTACTGGCCAGCCACCAAATATTGGTGGCCTCCCAGATGTGTATATCACAAATATGGGGTTTAGGGTGCAAGAAAAAGGCCCAAGGGTGGTCAACATTGGCTTTGAAGTGAGAAAAAACGGGCGACGGAGGACGATGGAGGAATAAAACTAGTTGTCTGAACAATTGCTGGCCTCCTACCCTTCTACGACCTTCTTAGAAATGAAACAGAGGTCCCTGCCAAAAACGAACCAAAACTGATGCAGAATGAAGGTTCGGGGGCCGAAACGCGCAGCCCGAGACCCCGAAAGCTGACTGTTAGGCACCGGAATTGGTGTTCGACCACAAAGTCGGTTTCTCGGGCCACAGTGTCCGTCAAAAGGGAGCAACCAAGATGTATGCCAAAAGCCGGAGCAAACGAAGGTGGTTAAGCGGTCCCGAACCGAGGCACACGGCCAACGGCTCCGAAAAACTGGAAACCGGACTCCAAACGGGCAAAATGGCCTACGAGTACGAAACGTATCCTACGGCTATTGAGAGATGATCTACGGGACCTCTCCCTCCCTTCGGGAAGAGAAAACAGAGAAAACAGAGCCTGGTTCGCAAATCGAGGCAAAGCATAAAAGAGTCCGGAAGTCCGAAGGCAAGGCTCGCAGCCGAGACTCTGAAACTTCTGAACGAGCACGATATGCAACATCACCAAGCGCTCAATCGGTGACGTTTGAGTCTTAAGGTCGGTCAAAAATGGGGTGTCTACACATTGCATATGCATTCACCTTATAGCTTTGTTCAGAATCATATATTGTGTTGGATTATTTCTACTGGGCTTTGGCTCACCCTACATGGGAAAAACATTTCAGGTGCTGATGATACACCATGGCAATAACTTGGGAGGACTTGGAGTGAGATCTTCTTTTATGTATTTATTGTATTTATTTCTGTACAAGCCAAGGGCATTAACTATATTGGACTTAAGTCCACTTTTGTTGTACCCAAGCGTTTCCTTGGAAAGATATAAGCCTTTAGGGCATTTCTTAATCGTCTAACTTACATTTTGTCTCTTTTTAAAATCACTCTATTGTAAAGCTAAATTCTAAATCAATGAAAGATAACTACTTTGTCATTGCGATCACTTATTGATGTTGAGTATAAGTTATAGTAATTATTTCAGGGCGTTACGTAAATAATTCCCTTTGACCCAACATTATAAACGAAAATAAAGTCCTATTTGATCTCGGGAATTAGCATGATTTTTCAAATGATAAATTGGTATAATTTTCTTGTTTTTGGCTTTTCTGTCATGAGACTATATATTATTTTTTATACAGTGTTTCTCATTGAGAGATTTTGATTTTGTTAAACATATGTTTTCTCTCACATACATTCATTGGTGAGCTGAGCCATTTCAGAGTGCTTTATTTGTTGTGAGTAAACTGGAGAGATTTGAGTGAAAGATTGCTTTTAATAGAACTAGAGTCGTATTCCATTATGAGATTGAATAATATTTTTGTTGCCTATAATTTACCCACACATTGAGAATTGAGATAGGTAAATTATTTTACTAATTGCTAGTACTGTAAACTCTGAAAATTCTTGTACTAATATATTAAAATTAACCATTATCTTTGTGAATATTTTTTTTTAAAAAAATTATTTAAAAAAAGATTCTGAATTTTGTGGGTATTTTCTCTGTAAACCCTCATGAGATTACAGCTCGTTCACTACACTACTAAAAAAGGGAGCTTTAGACACGGAACCTTTTGCGATGTTTTGAAAATCATCGCAAAAAGTACGCTTTTCTGATGGCAAATGAAGTTGTCGCAAAAGTAATTTTTTTGCGATGGGAAATCAAAGACCATGGTGTAGACATCCCATTTTTGACCGCCTTTAAGACTTGGGCGCTACTAATAGTTTACTTAGTGATGCAGGTGTGCAGGGCAAAGGTTTAATTTCTTCGGCAAGGAGAGAGTCAAATCCCAACTTTATCCCCCTTTTGGACCAAAATAAACTTGATCAAAAGATTTTTAGACCTAAAAACCCTCTCTTTCAAAATATTTTTGAAGAGAAGTTTCTACAATGTTCTGGGGCTCGTATTTTATCAAATGTTGCGCTTTTCGGTAAACCGAGCAAGGAAAAAGTGGAAATGAATGAAAGAAAGATGAAATCTTTGGAAAATCTTTCAAAACACCTTGTTTAGGGGTTTGGAGTTGAAGAAAATCGGAGGAGAGGGAAGAAACCAAGTTGAAGAAGGAGGTGGGTATGAATTGCTAAGAGAGAGTCGAGCAGTCCTCACTAAATCAGGCCTATATGTCTATACACTTGGATTTAAGCGATGATGCCACCACCGTTGGAATTAAGACTTCCGGGGCTTCATTTTACACTCAAGAATCTCCTAAAGTCGAGCCCGGACGGGGGAGATATGATTGGTTGAAGTTGGGCATCATTCTGGTTGGACCGAAACTGAGCAGTCTTCACTAAAAGAGGTATAACTCTTTTCACAGTTGTAATTTAATGCAAGGCCATTGGAAAGCTTACTTCCGGGGCTTCAATTTGGACACAAGAATGACCTGAAAAAGAGTTCATATGAAGGAGTTATGCCCATTTCAAGTTAGACCTGTAGAGCAGAATGTCCTATCGGCCACAAATGTGCACAGTCGGCCATGGAGATGGCCAATCAGCCATCACAAGTAGCAGATCAGAACCAAAGATGGTCGGTTGGCCAAGAGTGACCCAAATTCAATTTTTTTTGAAGATATTTCTCCTCCAACTGTTTCCAGCTTGTGCCATCTATCCTAACTTAGATATTTTTAACCAAAACTCTTGCTTTTGCTATATATGAAGATATATCTCCCATTTTGTAGAAGGATAACCTTCTTAAACAAGTTTGAGAGCTTCTCTCACTAAAATCCCTCTCTCTCTCTAAAGCCTCTCTCTCTTGCCCTTTTGTGCATAGAAGTAGAGAAACATGCCTACTTTGCCTATGCATCCTTGATCAAAGTGGCATATCTTTCGGAGGAGGTTGCTTGAAGCTTACTTGGAACTTGTTTTGGGCTGTGAAAGCCTGGTTTTAACTCAAAAATCTTGTTGTTTTGCTATTTGGCTTCAAGGGTAAGCACTTGTCCCTCTAAAGCTTTGTTTTGCATGCCTGTTTTACCACCTTTGCAAACTGTTTTTGGCTTGGTTTTGAACTGAAGAAAACTCTGTTTTTCAGGCCTAAAAATTATGGTTTAGGCCTATTTTGTGTTAGGGGGTTGTCTGTCCCTTTTGTTCCTTAGCTTGTATAGCTTTTGAGCCATCTTTCAAGGCCTTTCAAAACAAATTTTCGTTGCCTTTTAACCACTGAAATCTAGAGAATTTTCAGTGGTAAAAACCCTGTTTTGAGGCCCCAAATAGGAGAGGGTGGTCCCCTCTCCTCTTGTCTTGCTTGCTTGTGTTGATGGCCAACCAAATGAGCATGTGTTTTTACTTCTTTATGGCTTTGTTTAGGCTCATTTTTGTGACTTCTTAGACTAGCCATAACTTTGTTTTTTGGCTTTTTTCATCATTGGTTGCATGCTTCATGCACTTGTAGTGTAAATCCTCTTTGTTAGCCTTGCATGCCTAATGAGTTAGCTTGTTATTCTAGCGTGTGTTGGCTTAGTCTCAAACCATTTTTGGTGTTGGTTTGGCATACTCTAACTCTATTTTGAGTGGTCTCCATTACTCAAGCTTTGCTTTGTACACTTGTAGTGCAATTGTGCTAAATTGCCTAACATGTGCTATTGCTTTGGCCTCTAAATCTAGCCATTCTTAGCTTATTTCAAACATGTTTTAGAACTCCATTTGGGCTGTTTTAGGACTGTTTTGGGCTGCCTTGGTCATAAGACTCATGTTTTGTATAGCTATAGTGCAAATGCCTTGACTAGTCTTGAGTTTGAGGTCACTACCATGCAATACTTGTGATGTTTGGATGATTTGGCATCATTTAACACTTGATTTCAGAGCATATAGCATTTCCATATTCTCATGCATATGACTCTTTGATGGTGTTTGAGAGTTGTGTTTATTGCCTTATTCATGGGCCAATGCATGAGCATGCATTTTCTTGCTTTCAATGCTAGCATTTTAGAGCATTTCAGCCACTGTTTTGGCATATTTAACCTCTGTCCGGGGTTGGTTTGGTCATTCAGGTTTAGTATTGTATGCCTATAGTGCTATGCTCTTTGCTAGTTTGAATGCCTTTCACTTCAAGCATGTTTTGTATGCATCATTTCCATGATTTTAAGTTATTTAGCATGTCATTTTAGTGCTAAAATATGTGCCATTGCACTCCATTGTTTACTCCTTCATTTGTTTTGAAAGAGGTCATGAACTCCTTGTTGGCTTGAGCATGAAATTGAGGCTCTCATGCCTAATGGTTTTAGCCTTCTCTTGAGGGTTTTTACTAACCAAAAGCATGAGACTTATTTCATGCTCAAGGTGCTTTTGGTTTAGACCATCTTTCCCATTAGAGGACAATCACATTTGGACAAATCAATTAAAGAATTAATTGGTAAGTTAAAATGAGTAAACAAAACTGAACCAAGTAAAACATGCCAAGATAACATGTTTGAGTTGCATTGCATGTGTTTGGATCGAACGTTAATCCTAACACAAGAAATATGAGACGTTTCATACTTGAAGTGATGAAATGTGTCACATTTCTTGGTCGCCGTCCCTCTTGATTGTGCATGATAGGATGGAGGCCTCTCGAGTCCTATGTGTTATTTGTGCATTCATCGACATTGTGCAAGCTTGACTCTTTGGCCATCATGCATTAAGATGTGTGATTGGTTGCTCGAGAGCCGAGCACTACACTCCTTTGTGCTTGAGACATGATAAGGAGTGTGGTTGTACACACATTTTCTTGCAAATACATTGCCATGCCTCGATTTGTGCACTGTTGCAACAAAAGGAGAAATTGTAGGAAGAAGTGGCCGACCAGCCATCAAAGCTGCCGGCCGGCCACCAAAAGCTGCCGATCAGCTATCAACTTTGGCCGATGGCCATCCCTCTTGGTCGACCTTCCCTCAGTATGTCCCTAGGGTGGGGCACAATTTTCAAAAGTGCAGAAAGTGTGCAAACAGAGGCAGCTTGAGGCACGGTAGTGGATTTCGAAGCGAAACTGACCGAGCATGCATCTCTTCCTTGCCCGCGAGGCCATTTTTACCGCTTTACAAGCTAGTTGTAGTTAATTACTTGTTTTGTTATTAATTAGTTTAATCTGTGTTGTAATATTCTAATTAGCTTAGTATCGCTAGTTTCAATTCGGTTTACAATTAATTAGCTTAGCGTAGCTAGTTAGTTGATTCACTCTGACCCTCCGTCGAAAGGGCAAATTTTGTAATAAGTGTTCGTGTGTGTGATGCATGTCTTCCAACTCCACGTCTTTCTCCCTTTTATTTACTAGCTTTTGTTGGTTAGTTTTAGGGCATGTTTCAATTAGCATACTTATGCTTTGCATGCGTGTGTCATTCATTCGTATTGCATGCACCGGGCTCGGCGCATCATTCAAACTGCATCGTATTTCAATTCCTATTTGAATACATGTATTAATTGTAGCATTCATATGTCATCTTAGATAGCCGTGCCTACTTAGTTGCATTTTTCATGTGTTGTATTAGGCATTGTTGACATAGCTAGGATCATGCATTGATTACTAATTAGCTTCTGTTTTCGCTTGGAGTACACTGTGAGTGTTTACGCTTTAGCATCCTTGCATGTGTGTAAGTGACTGCCATGAGAGCATGCTTGTCATGAGGCTATTTGCTTAAGTGTTTAACTGCATGAAGGCTTGTGGATGAAGGCTTTATTGCTTGAATTGGGACAATTCATCAAATGTGCATTTTAAGCCCACTTGGAGTGCCAAATTATCATGTTTTAAGCCCACTTAAGGGTGAAAAATCCGTGTTTTAGCCTACTTGCGAGTAGCAACTTCAAACCATTTTCGAAAAATAAACATGAGATGTTTTGTACCAGCGTAAGCAATTTTGTCTATACTTGTGTGCTGTGCGCATCACATAGTAATGATAGATTAATAATCGGAATAAGAGCGCATGTGTTTTTAAAAATAACGTATCGTGTTAGTGGAGGCCGATCTTTGATCGGGCGAGTGGGGGTGCTCATTTCAGGACCTTCCCCTTTCGTACCCAAGTTCCCGAGCCGAGGTAACTTTGGTGATGAAGGACACGTGGCCTTAGGCACGAGTCAGGGTTTCCTAAATTTCCCAAAAAACAAAATTGTAGATGTGCCCAAACGTCCCGAGCTTCTCGCGCGAAGATGGGTCCGAAATCCGTTTTGTTCATTAGCATACTATAGTTCAGACTCAAAGTCACGGTTCTGAATCTAATCCTACAAAGTGCAATGCAAGACCGATAAATCACCAAAGAGTCCAAATCTGGCAAATAGTTTTAGAAAACTGATTTTTGTAAAGAAGTGCCAAACACGGGCTGCTTGGCCAGATACAAAGTCGCCACCTAAATGTTTTATTTTTGGGAAAATTTAGGAAACCCTGACTCGTTGCCTAAGGCCATGTGTCCGTCATCACCAAAGTTGTATCGGCTCGAGAACTTGGGTACGAGAGGGGAAGGTCATGCAATGAGCACCCCCGCTCGCCCGATCAAAGATCGGCCTTTACTAACATGATATCTTGTTTTTCAAAACACATGCGTTCTTATTCCGGTTATTAGCCTAGAATTACTATGTGATGCGCACAACACACAATTATAAACTAGATCGCCTAAGTTGGAACAAAACATCTCATGTTTGTTTGTTTGAAAATGGTTTGATGGTGCTACTCGTAAGTAGGCTAAGACGTGGATTTGCCACCCTCGAGTGGGCTTAGAAAACATGATTTTGCCACTCTCAAGTGGGCATAAAACTCGCATCTCGATGAATTGTTCCAATTCAAGTAATCCAACCTTCACCCAAAGGTATTCAGGCAATTTAACACATAATCAGTTGCCCTCATGGCAAGCTTGCTGTCATGTTAACACTCACACTCATGCAAGATGCTAAACATAAAAGCTTACCTAGTACTCTGAGCCAAAACAATAGCTAGTTAGTAATCAATGCATGATCCTAACTATGTTAAGGTGGCTAATGCAACACATGCAAAATGCAACTAGAAATAGGCTCGGCTATTCTAAAATGGCATATGAAATGCAACTTGATAATCATGTATTCAAGTAGGAATTGAAATACAATGCAGTTAGTATGATGCGCCGAGCCCGGTGCATACAATACAGATGAATGATGCAAACATGCATAGCATAAGGGTGCTAATGGAAATATGTCCTAAAAGTAACCACTGAAAGCAGGTAAGTAAAAGGGAGAAAGACGTGGGGTTGGAAGACATTCACACACTCACGCACACTTATTACAAAATTCGTCCTCTCAACGGAGGATCCGAATGAATAATGCTAGCCAACTAATTAATCAACTACCCTAGTTAATTAATTATTACATAACCTTAACTAATTAAGCAAATTAATTAAGTTACAAAACAGACTAAGTATGAGACTAAAGAGGCTGCCACAACTTCGCCTTGGAATGATTGAATGATGCATTCTCGATTGGCTTCGCTCAGAAATCTGTTGCCATGCCCCATGATGCGTTTGTTTGCACACTTGTGCTCCTCTGAAAACTGTGAAAGTTCTTCTGATGCTTCTGAACCACCTCATGGTCACTGTGAGAGGCCATCGGCCAAAATATGAGGCCATCGGCCAGGGAACAACGGTTATCGAGCACAATTGATGATATCAGCTAAAAATTGTTAGCCGGTCGGCACTGAAGACAGCTGACCGACCATTTCTTCCTGCAGAATACTCCTTTTGCTGCAGCAGAGGACAAACAAGGGCATGGCAATACATTTGCAAGAAAATGTTGTGCAATTACACCCCTTATCGTGTTTGGAACTCAAAGGAGTGTAGTGTTCGACCCTTGGGCCATCAATTACGTATTTCGATGCATGATGGCCAAAGAGGCCGAATTGCACAAATCAATATGGAATGAATGCACAAAAACTCATGAATGCCTTACAATCTATCATGTTGGATCAAGAGTGTCGGTGACCGAGGGTTGAGGCACATTTCCCTACTTCAAGTACGAAACGTCCCCCGTTCCTCGTGTTTGGTTTGACACCCCAAACCAAACATAATGCAATGCAAGCATATTAGATGCAATGATAATGGCATGTAAACCGTGTAATGCAACCTAAGCATGTAAACAAGCTAATGTAACAATCATGCACAATGCAATGCAACTTAAACATGCAAACATGTAATGTGCCAAGCATGCAAAATGCAATGCAACCTAAACATGCGAACATACAATGTAATAGGCATGCAACAACAATACCAACAACACGCATGCAACAACACACAAACTGCATGATCTATGGACTTGTATTGAAAATGGATAGACCTCAGCCATACCAAAAATAGTAGCCAAAATGCCAAGGAATGATGGAATACAATGCGACACAAGCATGCATGCCAATTGGCCTATCACTTAAGAATAAGGACATAACTCTCAAACATGAGCAAGGAGTGACAAACATGATAATATGGCAATGCAATGAGCTCTGAAATCATGTGAGGAATGATGCCAAATCATGCACACAAGTCAAGCATAGCATGCAAGAAAGCTCAAATCTCGAAACTAGCAAAGGGGTTTGCACTAGGCTATGCAAAACATGAAGCCAATGGCCCAAGCAAACCAAAATAGTCCTAAAGCATATCAAAGTGAGTCTAAAACATGTGTGGACCAAGGCCAAAACAAGCTAGAACAAAAGTCCAAAAAGCGTGAGGCATGCAAGGGTAACAAGGGGTGTTATACTACACCTATTAAGACCAAACATGGCATGACTTAACCAATGAAAATCAGAGTTATGACATGTCAAAATAAGCCCAAAAACCCATTTAGATTTCATCCCAAAGACCCAAGTATGATGGCATGCACAATGATCCATTCATGAGGCATAAAATACCAACTCTTCAAAGCATTAAAGGAGTGACAAGTACAAGTGTATGACCACTCTATATGGACTGAAATCACATATGTAATGATGCCAAACATGGAAATGGTCCAAGTAATACATGCTAATGACTTGGACACTCAAAGCCAACAAGCTAGATTGAACCAAAGCTGTACAAAACAATGCATGCATGACTAAAACAACACCAAATAGAGCTTAAACATGGTAAAACATGACTAAAAGTTCCTTTGAGTTGAGCCAAAATATGCAAGCATAATGTTACAAATGCATGATGCATGTTAAGGCAAATGAGAGGATTGAAAGACAAGTGCATGATGCATGTAAGAGGCTATCAAACCATCTTAAAAAAAAGGTATAGCATGGCAAAATAACACCAAATACTTGCTGAAATGGAGCCACAACAAGCTAAACAAACATGTTACCATTATGAGCCATAAATACAAGCAAATGAGAGACAATGAGAGAGGGGTGTCCCTCTCCTACACAATACTCCAAAACCACCTTTCCACTACTAAAAATCCTCTAGATTTCAGTGGTAGAAAGGTCATGCAAGAGCAAGAACAAAGGCCAAAAGGGATGGCTCAAAACAAAGCCAAACAAGGCCTAAGAGTGGGTAGACAACCCCCAACCAAAAAGTGACCTGAAATAATCATCTCAAGCATGAAAAATCAGAAATTTGTGTATTCGAAAGCTAAGCGTAAAATAGCATGCAAGTATGTCAAAAAGCTTAAGCAAAATTGGGGGTTTAAAAGGTTAAGAGCTCACCCTTGTAGAACCTCTTCAAGAACACACCTCTAGCAGGTTTTCTGAGTTCAAACCAACCCAAGAACACCAAAACACTCCTAAGGATCTCATCAACCAAAGGATGGTGTATTACTAGGGGTTGTAGAAAGTGAAGACAAAACACTTTTCCAGGCACAAACACACACACAAATATAGAGAGAAGGAGATGTAGAGAGAGAGTGACATATGTTTTTGTATCTCAATTTTCTAAACCTCTGAGAAGGGAGGAGGAGCTCCCTTCTTATAGGAATTCAATTCCAAAGCTTCTTGGAGAAGCTAGAACAAGGTGCAAATCCCTCCATACACGTGTATGGAGGATGGGAATTGTGCCCACTAGCTATCACAGCTGGCAGAAAATATCTGCAAAAAGCAGATGGAAAGGTCTCGGCTCAAAAAGCAGAAATAAAGTGCCGATCAACCAAAAAAAGTGCCGATCGGCCACCACTTTTGGCCGATGGCAAGAAAACAAGGTCAATGGCATCATGCCTTGGCTGATAGGTTGAGGGGATGTCCAACAAGCCACCCTCTTCCCTCAGAAGCAAAATCACAAGTCCTTGATCCACAACCAAGCACAAAACAAACAAGTTGAGAGATCCTAAGGCAAGGCGCGCAACCGAGACCTTCGGGAGCTCAAAACGAACACGGGCATGGATGATCATCGAGTGTTCAAACGATGACGTCCAAGTCTTGAGGACGGTCAAAAATGGGTTATCTACAAAAATATTTAGCTGGCGACTTGAAATCTGCCAAAGCAATCCATGTTTGACACTTCTTGATTAAAATCAATTTTCCAAAACGATTTGCTAGATTTGAACTCTTTGGTGATTTATCAGTCTTACATTGCACTTTGTGAGATTAGATTCAGAACCGTGACAGGAGTCCGAACTGTAGTAGCTATGAACACAATTCGCGCCCTCGCGGGTGGAGTGGAGTTCGGGCAGTCTACACATGGCAAAAACTAGTATTTTACACGACGATTTGTTACCTGATGTTTTTTGTTTTTTGTTTTTTTTGTTTTTTTTTTTGGCGAAGCCATTTATTCGATCGTCGCAATTATTTTTTTTTTTTGGCTTCCTGCATCGTGCGCCTCTTCCTTCTATTCCCTACCCTTTCAGTACCCTCTTCTCAGATCAAAAAAAAAAAAAATCATCCATTCTAGGAAAAACCTAGTCGTCACTCTCTGTCTCCTTCGCTTCCAGTCATCTCTTTCAATCTCCTCTCCTTTTCTTTCCTCTCACACTCGCTCCAGGTTACCCTTCTCTCCACTCATTTTCTTTCTTCTCACACTCGCTCTCACAAATTTTCACAATCTCCCTCTCTTGCTTTCGTTCTTGCTATTCTGTTACTCTCATAGGCTATCTATAGCAGCAGCGACGACAACTTGCAATCGGTTCTCCCTCCGGTATCCAAGTATTTCCCTCATTTTCTCTCCTTTGCTCTCCTCGCCCATCCTCTCATCTTTTTCTAATCTTTTGCCTTCATTGGAATCAAACCTCCTTCATCGTATTTATTTTTGCTTTTGCCTCTACCTACTTTTTTTTTTTTTGCCTATGTGCTGATTTGGGAATGTTCCCTTCTACCATTGTATTAGTTTTATTTGGGTTTTCTATGCCATTCGTGGAATACTTCATAGTTAGTTTAAATACTTTGAACTAACCCAACACATTTGCTGATAATAAAAATCAATTTGTAACTTTTGCCTCTACCTACTTATTTATTTATTTATTTATTTTTGCTTTTGCCTCTCCCCTTCTCTCTCTCTGCATTTGTTTTTGTTTTTGTTTTTGCCTGTACCTACTAATTGTTTTATTCTACTTGCAGATTTGGGAATGTTCCATTGTACCATTGTATTAGTTTTATTTGGGTTTTCTACGCCATTTGTGGAATACTTTATGGAATACTTGATAGTTAGTTTCAATACTTTTAATTTCCTTTGCTGCACTTGCTGCAGAAACTGACCAACACATTTGTTGATAATAAATATCAAACAAATTATACAAGTTGATAATAATGGCTCAACCTCCTCACATTTGCTTTGAATCAATTTCTAGTTGAACCTAGAGGTTTTCTTTGAATCAAATTGGTTGTTTGTGATGGGTTTTCATTTCATTGAAGTGGGTTTCATTGATGGGTTTTATCAACTTGTAATGGGTGATTGCTAATGAAATATAAGAATTTCATCAACTAAAGCCATAACCAATGGGAAATTGAAGTCAGTTGGGAAATTGGAGTTAGTTGCGAAATTTATGTTTTTGTTATTTACTCTTCATGTTGCTGGGGCTGATTTTAATGTGATTTTTAAAATACATCTAGTGTAAACATTGGGTTGGCCTTTTTCTTTTTCTCAGTGTGTACAATTTTTTTTACTTGCTCTTATATTTTGATTTTCTATATTGGTGAACATTATAAATTTTATATGTTTGTTTGTTAATTTGCATTAAGGCTAAGGAGGAGTTGTTATTTTAGTTGAGTTTTGTAGAGTGTATAATATAAGCAAAAATGTTACAAGTTCTTTAAGGTGAAAAATATATCAACAGATTTTTTTCAGTATCTTTATCAAAAAACGACACAAACTTCACAAATTTCAACATGATACATATAAATTACAATTGTATTTTGATCATAACATTATTTACACGTGCCATTAGGCACAAGCATACACTAGTATATATATATATATGTATATATATATTAGGACATATAGATATTAAAAAAAACAGAGAGAGAGTAAATAATAGTACCTGCATAGCACCGTATTTTTTTTTATTTTTGATTTTTTAAATTGCTCTTAACTAGTGTAAGTTTCATAGTAATTCATAGATCTGAAAAGGAACCAACCTTGGGAGGTATGAATGGGAGGCATGCCTCCCAAGGTATCTTGTTTTCCCCATTATGAGTATCTTGTTTTCTCTTATGATCTTTTATGTCTGGAATGGGAGGCATATGGGTTACCTTCATACTAGTTAATTTTGAGTCCGATTTTGTTAACACGTGATAATATATGTGAATAAAAAAGACTCTGATTCGTTAAAATAGTGGAGTTTTTCATTTTAAATGGGTCTATCATACTAGAAATAGAATGAATCATACTTTTTTTTAACTAATCACAAATCGATTATTATATAATTGCATGATATTTGGTAATGTTTTTTTTTTCCACTCTATACTTACTAGTTACTCATGCCTTAATTTTTGTTGAGGCTCAATTCATTTTAGTGAATAGGTATGCATTTTTGATGTAGGAATTACTTAGAATTGTTATGATGGCTAATTAATACGCATGTTTATGTGTACAAAATATATATTTAGGAGAAGTAAACAAAATGAACAAGAGTTGGATTGATTTGCCAAATAGGATGTCGAGAGAATACATGAATGGGATGGACCGATTTCTGGTGTTTACATACACCAATAGGGCTACAAGTTCGATGACTTGTTATCCATGTAGGAAATGTGAGAATCGCTATCATCTTGTCCGAGATAGTGTGCGTGAGCACTTGATTTCAAATGGCTTTCAAAACAAATACAAGCATTGGATTAATCATGGAGAGTCATATATTTCTGTGCATGGTAACCGAGATAATGAATCATTAGTGGATGAAAACATTAAGGATGATATGGTCGGAATGATACACGATGTTACTGGTATTCCACTTCCTCGCACAAGTGTTGTGGCAGATGAACCACATGCACCAGCTAATCCCAATATAACAAAACCACTTCCAACTGATCCGTAGTTGGGTCCTGATGTAGAGGCTGCAAATTATTTCAAACTTTTGGAGGATGCTTAGACTGAATTGTATCCGGGTTGTCAAAAGTTCACATCTTTGTCATTCTTTGTTCAACTTCTACATATGAAGGTGCTAAATTAGTGGGGTGACACTTCTGTTACCATGTTACTTGAGTTGTTGAATGAAGCTTTCCCTGAGGGTACAAAACTTCCTGATTCTTTCTATAAAGCTTAAAAGATCACTACAGATTTAGGCTTCACATATGAGACGTGGGATGCATGCCCCAATAGTTGTATATTGTTTTGAAATGAGTACATCAATCTTGATGAATGTGTCATATGCAAAAGTTCTAGTTGGAAACAAAATGGAGTTGATAGTTCCAATGTTCCTTATGGAGGCGGTAAACAGATAGCCTCTAAATAGATGATATATTTCCCTTAGAAGCAAAGATTGTAGAGGTTGTTTATGTCATCCAAAATGGCCAAGCTCATGAGATGGCATGCAGAAGAATGACAAGATGATGGTGTCTTAAGATGTCCTATTGACTCCCTTGCATGGAAAGATTTTGACTGTTGAAATATTGACTTTGCGAATGATTGTCGAAGTGTAAGGCTTGGGCTAGCATCTAATGGTTTTAACCCATTCAGATCGATGAACATAGTTCATAGCACCTACTTGTTGTTCTCATTCATACAACTTGCCACCATGGATGTGCATGAAACAACCATTTTTTATTTTGTCTACACTTATCGATGGCCCAAAAAGACCTGGTGACAAAATTGATGTGTATATGCAACCGTTGATTGAGGAGTTGAAGAAACTATAAACTGATGGTGTCTATACATTTGATGCATCAACAAATCAAATATTTCAAATGCATGCAGCTTTTTTATGGACAATTAGTGATTTTCTACCAAATGTGAACTTGTCAGGATGGAGTACGAAAGGAGAATATGCATGTCCATGTTGTAATAAGAAAACTAGATTGTGTTGGTTGAAATATGGTAGGAAACAAACATATTTAGGTCATCGCAGATTCTTACCTAGTGATCATAAATTTTGAAAGGATAAAGTATCATTTGATGGTACTCAGAAATTGAGTCTTAAACTGAGATTGTTGTCTGGATCAGAGATTTTGCTACAATTAGAATTTGAGGGTATCTAACTCAATGCAAGATGGATGACCTTAAAGAGAGGCATATGAGACAAGTGGAAAGGGAAAAAGTTAGACCTCGCACTCATAGTTGGAAAAAAACAAGTATATTTTTTGAACCGCCATATTGGGAGCACAATCTAATAAGACATAACCTTGATGTGATGCATACAGAGAAGAATGTGCATGACAATGTATTGCGGACAATATTGGGGGTTGTAGGAAAATCCAAGGACAACATCAATGCTCGACACGATCTGCAAGAAATGAATATTAAAAAACCCTACACCTGTAGTCAAAAGGGTCGAATAAAGCTTATTTGCCACCAGGACAAATCAAAATGACCAAGGATGAGAAATATTTGTTCTTGCAAATGCTTAAGTATGTTAGAGTTCCTGATGGGTATTCATCCAATATCTCTTGTTGTGTACGGTTATAGGATAGAAGCATTTCGGGTCTAAAGAGCCACGATAATCATATTCTGTTGCAACAACTTATTCCTTTGGGTGTACGAGGATTGTTGCCCAAGGATGTAGTTCAAGCCTTGATTGAATTGAGTAATCCCTTTAGACAGTTCTATTACAAAGTAAATCGTCAAAGGGATCTGGAATATATCCAAGGTCGTATAGCACTAATACTTTGTCATTTGAAGAAAATATTTCCACCGTTTTTTTTTTTTTTTTTTTTTTTTTTTTTTTTTTATATAACGGAGCATCTGCCTATGCACCTAGCTAATGAAGCATTGATGGCTGGAGCGATTCAATTTTGATGGATGTATCCAATTGAGAGATATCTTCTTATTTTGAAGCAATATGTGTGCAATTGAGCTCATCTAGAAGGTTCAATGGCTAAAGGTTATCTTATGGAAGAATGCATGAATTTTTGCACTCAATGTCTGAATGACGTGGAAACTAAATCTAATTGGCCCTTGAGGAACTACAATGGTGCGGATAATATGGGTCGTGTTTTTGGTGAAACCACAACTTTCAACCTAGGTCATACTTCTTATATACAGTGTCATCAATATATCTTGTTCAATACAACAGCAGTTGAACCATTCCTAAAGTAGGTACCTCTTACTCAATATTTGCTAAGCTTTTTCTTATTATATTTCAAATATTAATTTTTAATTGATAATTTTTCAACTTATATAGGAAACACCTTGAAGCACTTAAGATGAAAATTCCTTATGCTGATGATCATCAACTCTGAAGTGAACATTTCACAACTTTTCACACTTGGTTTAAAGAACACGTATGTATGGACAAATCTAGCTATATATTATAACTTAGGTCGATTTGCATTTTGAATTTGCTTTTATGTTTTAAATAGGTTCACACTTTGCAAAGGATTGATAATGCCATATTTGTTGAAGAGATTAATACATTGGCAAATTGTCCTTATAACGGAGCAAGATGGTTCATCAGTTACATAACTGATGGGTTCTGTTTTTGGGCCAAGGCTATGGATGACCATCGAGCCTGTCAAAATTCTAGTGTAGCTTTGAAAGCAAATACTATCAGTTATGCTAGTCGGAAGGACAAAAATCCTCATGTGGGAGTTGTGTACTATTATGGACAAGTAACAAATATCATTGAAATCCAATACACCAATGCAACAAAGTATGTATTGTTCAAGTGTGACTGGATTGACATTGTTCGGGGGAAAAAAGAAGATAATTTCAAGTTCACGTTGATTAACTTCAACAATTTGTTGTACCGAGATGATCAAATCACCAATGAACCTTTCTTCTTGACATCCCAAGCTGAGCAAGTTTGGTATGATGCAAACCCTATAGAACTAGATTGGCAAGTGGTTGTGACGATGTCTCAAAGGGGTTTATTTGATATGTATTATAGTGATCCAGAAACTGAGCCATATATGAGTCAACAATTAGAAGAAAATATAATGGTCTGTGATGAAGAAGTTGGGTGGGTGAGGGAAGTCGCAGAAGGAGAAACTGTTGATGTTGAAATGAGTGAGAATTAAGATATTTTGTACTAATTTTTGAGATTCTGTAATCAGATAGTAAATTCTCATACTTTAATAAACTACATATTTGGGCATGTTACATTATTTAATAAATTTATGTCTTTCCAATTTATTCATTATGTTTGTATTGTATTTACATTATTAACTCCAAACTATTCTCTATATTTTCAATTATATTTCTTACAGATTGTTATGGCACGGAAGAGGAAGCTTAATTATCCCCCTCGTACTATGGTTGATGTTTTTTGTATGAAGACACAATTACCACCATCACAACCATTAATGTAGCCACCACCACCATCACAGCCACCCAGACAACCACTAGCACCATCACAACCATTGTTACATCCTCCACCATCATCACAGCCACCGATACATCCACTAGTATCATAACAATTGTCTTGACCAACATTGTCTTCACAAGCTACCACAGGTATAGAAATTTGTTATGTATTTAAATTATATTAATTAAATTATTTCATTTTCACAATACATAATTTGGGTAGTTTCATATTCTAGGGCCGACGACTTCTTCACATCCCACCTCAGGTACAAGAATATGTTATGTATTTAATTTATGCTTTAATTTATATGTTGTTTATTATATTCTTATATAATTTGTTTGTTCCAAATTCAGTGACTAATTCACAAGCCACCTCATGCATAACAAATGGTTATGCATTTAATTACATTAATTCAAGTACAAGTTATTTATTATCAAATTTTATAATTTGTGTGTTTCTTTTTTCATTGTTCCTTACTTGCCCTATAGCTTCTTTACCTTCCACCTGAAGTTGAGGATTCGCGAAATGCATTAAAGATTGGGGTATGGGCAAGAAGTTTCCCATTGATTTTGATGTTGACTTCGATCCTATGGGAGATAATATGTCTAAGTTAACTAGCCAACTTGGGTTCATGGTACGTAATGTGAACATTGTTTCTCTTACGTACGTTGATTGGACCCAAGTGTCTATTGATGTTCCTGAGTCAATATAGGCAGATGTTAAGGTAAAAACATATTTAATAAATTATTTAATTATATTATTAATTGAAGTAATTATTTAAATTGTACTGTAGGATAATTTAGAAGTTTGTTCGAAGGGGTACAAACCATGTTGGTTGAAAAAGTGCAATGACTTTTGCAAGGATCACAAAAACAAGATCAAGAATAAGTATTATAAGCCTTTTAAGTCTCGTCCTAATATCAAAGACATGGTGCCTCCGCAAATTGTTCCAGAACAGTGGTATGATTTTGTTGATTATTTGAAGACTAAGGAAGTAGAGGTATATAAAATAAGTTAATTACGAAGCATGTAGCTTTAGAAAAATTAATAACTTTGTATATTTCCGACTTACATTTATGAAATCTTTAGAAGGCATTGCAGTCCACAATGCTGGAAGTCGTTCCTTTCATTATTTTAATCATACGATAGAATGTACTTCATTCACTCAAATTCAAAGAAAGGTGTATATTATTTAGGTAAATATCAATATGCATGTAAATTACTTGGATAATTATTAATTTTTAAATTTTCAGATGATTGCTGGAGGGTTGCCCACTGATAAAATAAGTGTTTGGAAATATACACGCAATCAAATTGACTCTAATGTTAGGTAGACCATGGTATTTTCGAAACCTTAAATTTGTATTTATATTTCATATTGTTTGAACTATCTAATTATGTACATATATACTTGTTATTTTAATTTACAAGATGAGTTTGAGCGCCATGTCTCCATGTTGCCTGAAGATTACCGCATTACTGAAGATGCTCGAGATAGTGTTTTTCGCGACGTGGTTGGTGAAGAAAATCATGGATGTTGTCGTACTTACGGCCAGGATGTGCCTTGGAGCACGGTGTGTGGAGATGCATCTAAGTCATCGCAGTCAGGATCTTAGTCATCGACTATTGCTGAGATCACCAAGCAAGTTTGTATGGAGTTGAGACAAGAGCTGAGGGATGAGATTAGAGATCAATTAAGGGAGGAGATGCGAGTAGAGCTTTCAAGACAGATACAACAAATGAAAGCCGAAATGTTGGCTATTGTGTCCCAAGAAGGGATTACAGATCGCAACAAATAGGTTCAGTGTAAATTATGTTTTAACAATAATTTAGAAACTCCTTAGAAACTCCTTGTTCTTTAGAAACTCCTTTTCAAATCGTGTGACTAACTTAAATGCTCAAAAGGTGTCGAATATCAACGAAACATGACACACCTGACTAACTAGGCACAAATGACTTGTAGGAAAAGGCGGAACTCGAAACAGATTCCCGATTTTGAATCTGGAGCTAAATTTTCATTTGTGAAAACTTATCCTTTACAAAATCCTTTTCCAACGGGTTGACTCAGTAAAATGCTCAAACGGCATCAGATGTCAACAAAATTTGACTATCACAATCCAAACCTGCCCTTATGGGTTTAGCGTCATAACCGGCAAGTAATCTTCGATTACTTACGACCTCTATTAACAAAATCAATTTAACATGAATTATGGGGCTTAGCGGAAGCATATTAAAATATAGAAGTAGTCCATTGAGCTGTGCATATATGGAAAGAGTTTGCATTAACATTGTACAACCGTTCTATAGGTAAGTGCATACACCGCAAAAAAATTTTAAAAAACAAAACAACAACATTCAGCCCACAATTTCGAACTTGTCAAGTCTTACATATGCAAAACCCTTAAACCAAAACCAAACCAAGAGTTCAAGATCAAAAAGGGGTTTAGACTTTGCTTGGCTTCACATGAGTCTAAGTTGTCTCCTTCACAAGAGCTCCACAAAAGGCTGACTACTGGGTGACTCCGAGGGACTCTCTATCCCTGATGCCCATCTTGCACAACTACGTGCATACATAAATGGTGAGCTAATCCCCAATGAGTAATAAAAGAATAAAGGGGTTATATGAATGAAGTTCAATATCATTACAAATGTCATTATCTAGTCAACCTTGGTATCAATAACCTTTTCATTCAAATCATGTGGCACGTCCAGTAGAGTAATAATGCTTTAAAAACAATGGGACTGCGAGGGTCAATCAATGTTCAATATTCAATGTCACCATGAAGGTCTAACATCAGAGATCTCTGTATTGCAAATATCTAATGGGCCACGGAATTGTTTCTCCCGGGTGAGGGCCAATGGGCCATGGTATTAATTTCCCCCAGGCAAGGGCCTCTTTATCAATGGGCTATGGTATTATATCCACCAGGCAAGGGCCTCACTAAAGGATGCCACGAATGCATTTTCAAAAGGGAACATCATTCATTCATAAGAAACTAAAGTTTCAATAAACCAATCGTTTCAATAAGCCATTCAATCATTTATATATCAATTCCGCTAACAATAACATTTTCAAAGAATAAATATAACTCGAACATATCTTTATAGAGTTATTACTCACAGTGGGTTACGTTGCGACTAGGCCTTGGATGTTCACCTATACAAAACACATAACAAAAATACAATTGAAGTACCGTTCGATAACCATTCCGCTTTAATTAAATTTCTCTCACGTGTTTCTAATTCATTCCATGTTTATATGAGATCAATTGGTGCCTAGGAGTAGTTAAAATGACTTGAGGATGCAAGTATGCACTTAAAAGAGTTAGTCAAACTTTGCTGAAAATAGGGTCTCAACTCGAGGGCTCGAGCGCAACTTCTGTTGCTCAAGTGGTCTGTAAACTCTGCAAAAGTATTGGTTACATGAATTTTTTGCTTGATAGACGCTTAACGGTTGCTTGAGTTGAAGACTGAGAAAAGTGGGTTCGCTCAATCGTGCCCTTTGCCGCTTGAGGCAAAAATGCTGGGAGCATGAATTTTACGCTCGAGCGAAAATTTCCTCGCTCGAGCGAACTGGTCGAATTCTAGAGTTTCTAGAATTGTGGTTGAAGTCCAAACTTGATATTCAAAGGTCCAAAACTTGTGTTTTTGGTACAAAAACTTGGAAAAATATTGTTTAACATCATGCTCCAATTGTCCAAATTCAAGCTTATATTATCAAGTTGAAACCATGCATGTTATGGATTGAGTCCTCTTCATTTCAAAACACTCCAAAGTGAGATGAAATGCATGAGTCCATGGATGATCTTCCAGTTCATGCCTCCTAAGCTTCGTGTATGTATAAATTTCAAGAAATCTTAACTCAAAAATGAAAGTTCAAGCATGCATGTGCATAATTCAACTCAAATTCATCACATTCATGCTAATTCATGCTCAACCTACTCAATTTCAAGAAAATGATCCTATAACTCCATGAACTTAGTTTCTACATGACTCAATTCCAAGAATTTACGGTGGATTTCATACCTAATGTGTGAATTCAAGTGTAATTCTCCCAGTCCTCCATAATTTCTTCAAATTCTCCTTCCTCTCTCTAGAATTCTTGAGCTCACCTTCATTCACTCTCAAAATCTCAGCCCATATGTGTATATTATGGGCTCAAGACTTAATTAGGGCCTTATATGGGGTGTGATTAACTAAGGCTAATTAAGCTTGCTTATGGCTAATCAATCCTACCCAATTTAATTGATTTTAATTATTTTATTCTAATTATTTTGGTCCGAACATAATTTTTCCAAAGGTTGCCATAATATTCTAAATATTCTAATTAGTCTATTGGGCTAGTCAATTTTGGTTTCTGAAGCCGTTTGGGCTTTCAATTTCTAATTCTAATTCGATGAGCGAACATATATTCCATGCAATCAGACAATTAAATACACAATCATGCAATTAAGCTTAGTGAAACAATATAATATAATAGTTCGGAGGTTGCGGCGATCACAGTCTCTCCCCCTTATAAAGTTTGGTCCTCCAAACTTAAGCTACCTTAGAACGGGAACAAATATGGATATCATTGCCGCATCTCATCCTCTTTTTCCTAAGTGGCCTCTTTCCTATAATGTTCTTTCCACTCAACTTTCACCATAGGGATAGTTTTGTTTCTCAATTGCTTCACTCGTCGATCAATGATTTGCACGGGTCATTCTTCGTAATTCATATTCTCATCTAAAGTAATCTGATGGTGGTCAATCACATGGAATGGATCTCTAAGGTACCCATGAAGCATGGATACATGGAAAACACTATGCATTTGTTCCATCCCAGGTGGCAAAGCAATACGATAAGCAACAGATCCTAACCTCTCAAGAATCTGACACGGTCCAATATAGCAAGGAGTAAGTTTTCCCTTCTTGCCAAATCTCGTCTGTCGTCTCATCGGTGTTACTTTGATAAATAAATGATCCCTCGTTTCATATTCTAAGTCTCTTCTTCGCTGGTCCGCATAACGTTTTTGTTGGCTCTGTGCAGTCTTAAGCCTTTGATGAATGGTTTTAGTCTTTTCGGTTGTTTCTTGCACAAGTTCAGTACCATAAATAGCCCTGTCACTAACCTCTATCCAACAAATTGGTGATCTACACTTTCTGCCATATAGTGCCTCATATGGTGCCATACCGATGCTAGTATGAAAACTATTATTATAAGCAAACTTGACCAATGGCAAATATGTTTCCCAGTTACCCTGAAAGTCCAGAACACATGTACGAAGCATGTCTTCTAAGGTCTGAATAGTTTGCCAATCAGTTTGTGGATGAAATGCTATACTAAATCTCAATTCTATTCCCATTGCATCCTGTAGACTATGCCAAAATCGTGAAACAAATTTAGGATCCCTATATGATACAATAGACACTGGAACCCCATGGAATCGAATAATTTCATTAGTGTAGATAGTAACAAGTCCATATATAGTAAATGAAGTCTTTACAGGAAGAAAATGAACTGACTTAGTTAGTCTATCAACTATAACCCAAATAGAGTCCATAACGTTAGGTGTTCGAGGTAAGCCAACAACGAAGTCCATGGTGATATGTTCCCATTTCCATTCCGGGATAACAAGAGACTGAAGCAACCTTGCCGGTTTCTGATGTTCCGCTTTCACTTGTTGGCATTGTAAACATTTATAGTTGAAGTCAGCAATCTCTCTTTTCACGTTGGGCCACTAATACACTAGTTTCAAATCTTGGTACATTTTGGTGTTTCTTGGGTACATAGCATACACTGTCAACAAGTGAAAGTGGAACATCAGAAACCGGCAGGATTGCTTCAGTCTTTTCCTATCCTGAAATGAAAATGGGAACATATCACCATGGACTTCGTTGTTAGCCTACCTCGAATACCTAGAAGTATGGACTCTATTTGGGTTATAGTTGATAGACTAAGTCTACCTAGTTTCTTGCTATAAAGATTTCGTTTACTGCACACAGACTTGCTACAATCCACATTGATGAAATTATTCGATTGCATGGGGTTCCAGTGTCTATTGTATCAGATAGGGATCCTAAATTTGTTTCTAGATTTTGGCATAGTCTACAGGATGCAATGGGAACAAAATTGAGATTTAGTACAACATTTCATCCCCAAATTGATGAGCAAACCGAGATAACTATTTCGACCATAGAAGACATGATTCGTATGTGCGTTCTGGACTTTCAGGGCACCTGGGAAACGTATTTTCCATTGGCTGAGTTTGCTTATAACAATAGTTATCCCGGTAGCATTAGTAAGGCAACATATGAAGCATTATATGGCAGAAAGTGTAGATCGCTAATTTGTTGGATGGAGGTTGGTGACAGGGCTATTTATGGTACCAAACTTGTGCAAGAAACAACCAAAAAGATCAAAACCATTCAACAAAGGCTTAAGACTACACAAAGCTGACAGAAAAGTTATGTGGACCAGCGAAGAAAAGACTCAGAATATGAAGTAAGGGATCATATATTTATCAAAGTAACACCAATGAAAGGACAGATGAGATTTGGCAGGAAAGGGAAAACTCATTTCTCGCTATATTGGGCCATTTCAGATTCTTGAGAGGTTAGGTCTTATTACTTTCCATATCGCTTTGCCACCTGGGGTGGAACATATGCATAATGTTTTCCACGCATCCATGCTTTGTGGGTACCTTAGAGATCCGGTCCAAGTGATTGACCACCATCGGATTGCTTTAGATGAGAATATGATTTATGAAGAATGGCCCGTGCAAATCATTGATCGGCAAGTGAAGCAATTGTGAAACAAAACTATCCCTATGGTGAAAGTCGAGTGGAAAGAACATTATGGGTAAGAGGCCACTTTGGAAAAAGCGGATTAGATGTGGCAATGATATCTGCATTTATTCCTTTTTTAAGGTAACTTAAGTTTGAAGGACCAAACTTTCTAAGGGGGAGAGACTGTGATGACCCCAGCCTTCGAACTATTATATTATATTGTTTCAATAAGCTTAATTGCATGATTGTGTGTTTAATTGTGTGATTAGACACCTAATTTTGAAGTTATCTGATATTACATGGAATATATGTTTGCTTATCGGCTTAGAATCAGAAATTGAAAGCCCAAACGGCTTCAAAAGCCAAAATTGACTAGCCCAATAGGCTAACTAGAATATTTAGAATTTTATGGCAACTTCTGGCAAAATTCTATTTGGACCAAAATAATTTCAATAAAATAATTAAAATCAATTAAATTGAGTAGGATTTATTATCCATAAGCAAGCTTAATTAGCCTTAGTTAATCACACCCTATATATGGCCCTAATTAAGTCTTGAGCTCGTAATATACACATATGGGCTAAGATTTTGAGAGTGAATGAAGGTAAGCTCAAGAATTCTAGAGAGAGAAGGTGAATTTGAAGAAATTATGAAGGATTGGGAGAATTACACTTGAATATATTTGAATTCACAAATTAAGTATGAAATCCATCCTAAATTCTTGGAATTGAGTCATGTAGAAACTAAGTTCATGGAGTTATAGGATCATTTGCTTGAAATTGAGTAGGTTGAGCATGAATTAGAATGAATGTGATGAATTTGAGTGTAATTATGCACATGCATG
This sequence comes from Camellia sinensis, assembly GCF_004153795.1. Classification (NCBI taxonomy): domain Eukaryota; kingdom Viridiplantae; phylum Streptophyta; class Magnoliopsida; order Ericales; family Theaceae; genus Camellia; species Camellia sinensis. Next base: position 586,435 of record NW_021026622.1, read on the forward strand.
CTTGATCTTTCATTTTTGAGTATAGATTTATTGAAATTCAAACATGCATGAAGTTTACGAGGAAGGAACTTGAAGATCATCCGTGGACTCATGCATTTCATGTCACTTTGGAGTGTTTTGAAAGGAAGAGGACTCAATTGATACCATGAATGGTTTTAACTTGATAATATAAACTTGACTTTGGACAATTGGAGCATGATTTTGAATAAATGGTTTCAAATTGGAAGTGTCTTTATGTTAAACAATGTTTTTCCAAGTTTTTGCCCCCAAAACACCAGTTTTAGACCTTTGAAGATCTAGTTTGGACTTCGAACACAATTATGGAAATTTCATAATTCAACAAGTTCACTTGAGCGAGGAAATCTTCACTCGAGTGTAAAATTCATGCTCCCAGCATTTTTGCAGACATTTGCATGGTAGCTCGAGCGGCAAAGTGCTAGCTCGAGGGAACCCACTGTTTCTCAGTCTTCCGTTCGCTCGACTGTTGAGCGCCTATCAAGCAGAAAATTCGTGCAACTAGTACTTTTGCAGAGTTTACAGATTACTCGAATGATCGAAGTTGCGCTCGAGCGGCCACCCTTTTTTTTGAACCTCACTCGAGTGAAGGAAGCTGAGCTTGAGCGGAGACCCTGTTTTCTGCAAGGTTTGACTAACTCTTTTAAATGTATACTTGCATCCTCATGTCATTTTAAGTGCTCGTAGGTACCAATTGAGCTCATATAAACATGGAATGAGTTAGAAACACATGAGATAAATTTAATTAAAGCGGAATGGTTGTCGAATGGTACTTCAAATGTATTTTTGTTATTTGTTTTGTATAGTTGAACGTCGAAGGCCTAGTGACAATGTAACCCACTGTTAGTAATAACTCTATAAAGATATGTTCGAGTTATATTTATTCTTTGAAAATTCTATTGTTAACAAAATTGATATATGAATGATTGAATGGCTTATTGAAACGAATAGTTTATTGAAACTTTAGTTTCTTATGAATGAATGAAGTTCCCTTTTGAAAATGCATTCATGGCATCCTTTAGTGAGGCCCTTGCCTGGGGGATATAATACCATGGCTAATTGATAAAGAGGCCCTTGCCTAGGGAAAATTTATGCCATGGCCCATTGTCCCTCAACCGAGGAAAACAATACCATGACACATTGGATATTTGAAATATAGAGATCTCTGATGTTAGACCTTCGCGGTCACATTGAATATTGAGCATTGATTGACCCTCGCGGTCCCATTGTTTTTAAAGAATTATTACTCCACTGGATGTACCACATGATTTAAATGAAATGGTTATTGATGCCAAGGTTGACTAGGTATGTGAAAATGACATTTGTAATGATAGTGAACTTCATTCATATAACCTCTTTCTTCTGTTATTACTCATTGGGCATTAGCTCACTATTTATGTATGTATATAGGTGTGAAAGATGGGCATCAGGGATAGAGAGTGCCTTGGAGTCACCCCGTGGTCAGCCTTTTGTGGAGCTCCCGTGAAGGAGCCAACTTGGACTCGTGTGGAGCCATGCAAACTCTAAACCCTTTTTTGATTTTGAACTCTTGGCTTGGTTTTGGTATAAGGGTTTTGCATATGTAAGACTTGACAAGTTCAAAATTGTGGGCTGAATATTGTTGTTTTCTATAGAATGGTTGTACAGTGTTAATGCGAACTCTTTCCATATATGCACAACTCAATGGACTACTTCTATATTTTAATTTGCTTCCACTAAGCCCCATAATTTGTGTTAAATTGATTTTGTTAATAGAGGCCGTAGGTAATCTAAGATTACTGACTGGTTATGATGCTAAACCCATAGGGACTGGTTTGGGTCATGACAGAGTGATATTAGAGCACGAGTTATATCTCACTCACTGGTCGATTGAGCTATAGAAAATCTAGATGAGACTTTAGGATTGCATTCACGTGCATTTGAAATTTTGAGTGAGATGATTTCATGATTATATATGCAATTGTCTGTAGGAATATATATTGAGTTTGTCATAATACAAGTTTTATATAGAAAATGGTGAGAACAAGAGGTGATGAGCTAGAGGAAGAAACCTCCTCAAGATTGGACAGAATGGAACGAATGATACAGAACATGGCTGAAGCCATATGACAACAACAGCAGTGGCAACAACAACAACAACCGCCGCGTACATTCCGAATGCTTGTACCACTACCAGTCCCAGGGTGTTAGATGAGGGATTGTACTGTTGCTTTGACTAGAGAATTCAAAAGATGAAGCCACTAGTGTTTCATGGCGGAATTGAACCATTGAAGGCCGAAGCTTGGGTCTTAGGAATTGAGAATTTGTTTGAAGTATTCCCATGTACCGAGGCACAAGTAGCTGCATTCACATTAGAAAATGATGCAAGGAGTTGATGGATGTTAGTTTGAGATGAGAATAAGAATGTTACTTGGGCTCGTTTTCTAGAGATCTTTTATGAGAAATACTTTTCGCGATGTGTACGGGACCTAAAAGTATCAGAGTTCATGGAAGTCAAGCATAAAAACAAATCAATTGCCGAGTATGTGGCTCAATTTACAGAGTTAGCTCACTTCGCACCCCACATGGTAGATACGAACTACAAAAAAGCTAGACAATTTGAGGGAGGTTTGCGTGAGCCAATCCTAGATAGGATCGATGTACTCAAATTAATGACATATGTGGATATGCTTGATAGGGCACTAATAGCAGAGGGAAATGTAGCTAACTATAAACAGAATTTCGAATGGAAGAGCAGAAGGAAGAATTTTAATAAGGGGGCGACATCAACAAACAAGAAGTTGAAGTCTGGGAATTCCAGTAATTCAGGGTTAACCAAAAGTGGCAACTCAGTACCTACTTGCACTGTTTGTGGGAAGAAGCACTGGGGTGTTTGCTATCCCACTACGGGGGCTTGCTACCAGTGTGGAAAGATAGGGCATATGGCGAAAGATTGTACACAATCACGTCAGGGTAGTAACGGAGGTGCCATAAACTCGATTAGATCAATTCCCACAACAAAACCAGCTGCAACACCGTCCACCACAAGAAATGAATAGAGGCAAGGAAGAGACTTTGCATTGATCCCAGGGGACACTTAAAATATTTAGGCAGCAGTGTCAGGTACAATCTCCATTTGTGGTAAACTTGCTTATACATTAATTGATCCAGGGTTTACACATTCGTTTGTTTCTATGGTTTTTGTTGAAACTTTTGAATAGACTTGTGGAAACATTGAGTTGCATGTCATGTGTTACGTCACCTACGGGGGATCCATGTTATGTTCAACTGTATTTATTGCATGTGAATTATTTCACGGGAATGCTGTTTTGTATCCTGATTAAATACCTTTAGACATGACGCATTTTGATGTTGTTTTGGGTGTGGATTGGCTAGATAAATACCAGGCGACTATTGATTGTGCTTTGACACGAGTGATATTTCCGGCCTCCCAGACAAGATGAATTTTATTTCAAGGGAAAAGAGGTAGTTTCACCACCATACCTTATATCTGCCATGATAGCCCGAAAATTAATGAGTAAAGGTTGTCAAGGGTATGTGTGTAGTGTAATAACTGAACAAACCATGGACATTACTCTAGACAATATACCAATGGCGAGAGATATTTTCTTGATGTGTTTTTAGATGAATTACTTGGCCAACTTGTGGCAAGAGAGATTGAATTTACAATTAATGTAATATTGGGTACACAACCAATTTCTAAAGCTCCCTACCATACGTCCACCATTGAAATGAAAGAATTGAAAACTAACTTGCTGGAATTGCTTGAGAAGGGATTTATTCACCCCGAGTACTTCGCCATGGAAGCGCCGATTCTTTTTGTAATGAAGAAATATAGGACCTTCAAACTATGTATTGATTATTGAGAACTCAATAAGGTAACAGTGAAGAATAAATATCCATCGTCACATATTGATGATTTATTTGACCAGTTGCGGGGGGCCTAATATTTTCAAAAATTAACTTCAGATCAGGCTATCATCAGTTGAAAGTAAGGGCTAAAGATATCGAAAAGACTGCTTTCTAAACCAGGTATGGACATTATGAGCTTTTAGTCATGTCTTTCGGAGTCACTAATGTGCCCGCAGCATTTATGGATTTGATGAATAGAATTTTCAAACCTTTCTTAGACAATTTTGTTGTTGTTTTCATTGATGATATTTTGATTTACTCGATAAGTAAAGATGAACATGAACAGCATTTCAGAATGACTCATCGAGCACTTAGGGAAAATAAACTGTACGGGAAATTGAAAAAGTGTGAGTTTTAGCTTAATGAGATAACATTTTTGGGGCATGTTATTAACAAAAATGGTATCTCAGTTGACCCTCGAAAAATCAAAACGATTGTTGATTGGCCTACTCCGACCAATATAACATAAGTTCGTAGTTTTATGGGATTGGCTAGTTATTATCGGAGATTTGTTAAAGACTTTACAAAGATTGCAGTGCCATTGACTTAATTGACTCAAAAGGGGAACGATTTGAATGGACCGACCAAAGTGAATCTGCATTTCAATAACTAAAAACAAGATTGACCATAACTCCAATCCTCACTATACCCTCAGGTATGGAAGGATTTATGATTTATAGTGATGCATCTTATAAGGGTTTTGGTTGTGTTTTAATGTAGAATGGCAAGGTAATTCCTTATGCCTCCTGATAACTGAGACCACATGAGAAAAACTATCGAACACATGACCTAGACCTTGCTGCAGTTGTGTTTGCATTAAAAATATGGCGTCACTACCTATATGGAACCAAATGTGAAGTGTACACCGATCATAAATGCCTAAAGTACCTTTTCACCCAAAAGGAGTTGAACATGCATCAAAGGCGATTGCTTGAATTAATCAAAGACTATGATTTGCAAATCCACCATCATCCGGGCAAAGCCAATACTGTGGCAGATGCACTTAGCAGAAAGAATGTAGGGAATCTTGCCTGTTTACTCACAGATCAAAGAGAATTGCTACTAGAGTTTGAAAAACTCGAAATTGAGGTGGTGCCTTTTGAACAAGATAGCTTGATAGCTACGATGTCTGCATAGCTTGCCATTATCGAAGAAATCAAGCAAAAACAAATGAATGATTAGCTTTTGAAGAAGATTTGTGATGAGCTTGACACCAAGTCTAAACAGGAATTCATGATTGAAGATTCCATGTTGAGATTTCAAGGAAGAATGTGTATTCCAAATGATGTAGATTTGAAAAGGAAAATTTTGGAGGAAGCCCACAAGTCAGTGTTTGGTATGCACCCAGGAAACACCAAAGTGTATCAAGATTTGAAGCTAGTGTATTGGTGGCCCACCATGAAAAGAGAGATTGCCGACTTCAACTCCAAATGTTTACAATGCCAACAAGTGAAAGTGGAACATCAGAAACCGGTAGGGTTAGAAACTGTAGACGTGCCGGAGGACTCCCGAGCTCCGCGCGCAAAGGTGCGGAATTCGTTTGCTCTCTAGCTACTGCAAGTTCAGACTCGTGTCATAGTTCTGAATCTAATCTCACAATGTGCGATGTAAGATCGATAAATCACCTAAGAGTCCAAATCCGACAAATCATTTTGGAAAACTGATTTTTTAATAAAGAAGTGCCAAACATAGACTGTTTTGCCAGATCCAAAGTCGCCACCTAAATATTTTATTTTGGAGGAATTTAGAAAACCCTTACTCATGCCTAAGGCCACGTGTCCGTCATCACCAAAGTTAACTCGGCTCGAGAACTTGGGTATGAGAGGGGAAGGTCATGCAATGAGCACCCCCGCTCGTCCGATCAAAGATCGGCCTGTACTAAGCATGATATTTTATTTTTTAAAACACATGTGCTCCCATTCCAGTTAATTAGCTAGAATTACTATGTGATGTACACATCATACAAGTGTAGACTAGATCGCCTAATTTGGAACAAAACATTGCATATTTGTTTGAAAATGGTTTTGAGTTTGCTACTCGTAAGTATGCTAAATCAGGGATTTTAATGAATTGTTCCAATTCAAGTAATCCAACCTTCACCCATAGGCATTTAGGCAGTTATATCAAATAAACAGTTAGCCTCATAGTAAGCGTGCTTTCATGGCAGCATTAACACACATGCAGTATGCTAAAGCGTAAACACTCACAGTGTACTCCGGGCCAAAACAGAGAACTAGTTAGAAATCATGCAGGATCCTAGTTCATGTTAAGATGGCTAATGCAACACATGCGAGAGTGTAGTTAAAATAGGCTCGGCTATTCTAGTCACGGCATATGAAATGCAACTTGGTACATGTATTCAAATAGGAATTGAAATACAATGCAGTTAGTATGATGCGCCGAGCCCGGTGCATGCAAGACAGATGAATGAATGCACACATGCAAAGCATAAGGTATGCTAAATGAAACATGCCCTAAAACTAACCACCGTAAGCGGTTAAGTAAAAGGGAGAAAGAAATGGGGGTTGGAAGACATGCATCACACACACGCACGCTTATTACAACATTGTGCCGTCTCGAGGCAGGGACCAAATAAGAAGCTAACTAGCTAATCTAAGCTAATTAAACTAATTATTACAACACAATTAATTAACTAATCCTAATTAACTAATTATTACAAAACGAATTTAAATAGCTAAAAACATTAACTATTAAGGTACAAAACAAAGCAAAAGCTAGCTATCTAAGCATGACAGCTAAGGAAAACAGTAAATCATAAGCCTCAGAGGGAGAGGAATGCATGCAAGCCCGGTCGCCTCATTTGGAAATCCAATGCAATGCCCCGATTTGCCTCTGTTTTCATTTGTTCTCAGAACACTGCATCAAGCTCCAAGAAGCTGAAACTTCACCTTGGGGGTCCTGTGGGAGGATGGCCGACCACTTTTGGTCTCTGAAGCCACCTGCCGACCACTTTCTTTGTTGAAAGCCAGAAAAAGTGGTCAGCCAGCTAGTTTTTCTGGCTGGCCGACCAGTTGTTGTTGCTGAATTCCAGTTTGCTACAACAGAGAGCAAGAAAGGGCATGACAATGTATTTGCAAGTTATGTGTCCACAACCACCCTCCCTATCATGTAATGAACTCAAGGGAGTGTAGTTCTCGACCCTCGGCCCACCAATCGCGCATTTCTATGCATAATGGCTGAGAAGCAAAGTTGGACAATTCAATATGGAAAAGAATGCACAAGTAAACACATAAGGCCTAAAACTCTATCATGTATGATCAAGAGCATCGGCGATCGGGAATTGAGGCACGTTTTACCACTTTAAGTATGAAACGTCTCTCGTTTCTCGTGTTTGGACTAACACCTATTCCAAACACAATGCAACAAATAACATGGCATATACACAATGCAAACAACAACATGGCAAATATGTAATGCAACTTAAGCATGCAAACATGCAAGAGACAAGTGTGCAAACATGCAATTAGCATACTAGCATACACAATGCTATGAACTACATGGCATACACAATGCTCATGACAACTAGCATATGCAATGCAAATGGTAACTAGCATACACAATGCAATGAACATGGCATATACAACGTTAAATTAATCATGCAAACAACATGGCATACTCAATGCTATGAACTACATGGCATACACAATGCACAATGGACTTAAAGCAAAATGGATAGGCCTCAGCCATGCCCAAATTAGTGGCCATAATGATGAAACAAAGGCACAAAACGGGAAGGCAAGCATGCACAATGCCATGGCCCATCAACAAGGCCTAAGAGCACAACTCTCAAGAGTGCTCAAAGAGTGACAAAAATGGAAGTGCAACAACACTAAGTGCACTGAAATTAAGCAAGAAATGATGCCAAATCATTCAAACAAAGCAAGTAAGGCATGCAAGAGTCCTTAAGGCATGAGGCTAGTAAAGAGGATTACAAAGGGAGCATGCAGTACATGGTGCATATGCATGAACCAACCATGGACAGAGCTGAAATAGGTCAAAACAATGACCAAAACATGCTAAGATGGAGGCTTAAAGGTCTAGGTAAGATGACATACATGCTAGGCTTCAAGTAAGGCAACAATGCACAACACTTAAAGGCATTGAAAGCATGAAAGAAATGGGAATATAAGCATGCTATAAGCTCCGAAATGAAGTATTAAATGACACCAAATAATCTAAATAGCTCAAAGATAGCATGCATGAGCCAACAAAACACAAAGCTAGTAAGGCCAATTGCACTATAGTTATAGAAAGCATGAAGGATATGGCAAAGGCAATGCAAAACAGTCCTAGAACATGTCAAAATGAGTTTAAAACATGAATGGAAGGAAGCCAAAACAGGCTAGCATGAGGGGCATAAGACATGATGCATACAAGGCAAATAAAGTGGATTACACTACACCTATTAAAACCAAGCATGGGATGACTTAAGTAACAAAAATCAGAGTTATATCATGGCAGGATAACCCCAAATAAGCACTGAAATGATGACTTGCTAGCTAAGGCATGAAGGCATACACAATCATTCATGTTAAGGCATAAAGGGGCAAACCCTCCAATGCATTGAATGAGTGATAAATGCAAGTGCATGACCATGAAACATGGACTGAAATCACATATGAAATGATGCCAAATCATTCAAATAGTCCAAGTAAAGCATGCTAATGGACTTGATGCACAAAGCTAACAAGTTAGATTGAACTATGGCTATACAAAGCAAGTCATGCATGACCAAAAAAACCAAAATCAGAGCTAAAGCATGTTAAGACATGGACAAAAGCTTCTTGGAGTTAAGCCAAAAGCATGCTAGAATGACATATTAAAGCATGATGCATGTTTGGCTAAATCATGGAAATGCACTACAAGTGCATGGAGCATGCAAGGGCCAACCAAATCAAACCAAAACAGAGTCATGACATGGAAAAATATCACCAAAAACAAGCTAAAATGGAAACAAAACAACTTAGAATGACATGCTACTTCATGAAGCATACAAGACTAGTTTGTTTGATTTACACTACAAGTGTACTAGGCATGCATGGTGTGACCAAAGCAAGTAAAAACAGTGACATGCCTCAGCAAAATAACCACAAATATGAGCTAAGATATGGTCATCATAAGCTCAACAAAGATGCTCAAATATGAGGCATATGAAGTAAGTAAAAAAGACACAAGGAGAGGGGATGACCCTCTCCTATTTAGGACTCGAAAACCACCTTTCTACCACTAAAACTCTGGATTTCAGTGGTAGAAAGGTCATGCAAAGGATACAACAAGAGCCAAAAGGGATGGCTCAAAAGAAGGCCTAACAAGGCCTAAGAGGAGGGTAGATCACCCCCAACGAAAAAGTGACCTCAAACTTTTTATGCATGCAAAAATAGAACTTTTTCTAGTTAAGAGCTAAGCTTATAACAGTGTGCAAATAGGGCTAAAAGCTTAAGCAAGAGTGGGGGATTTAATGGTTAAAGACTCACCCTTGAAGACCACCTTTACTACTGCAACTCCAGCACAATTTTTGAACCAAAACCAATCCATGAACCTTAAAAACAACCTCAAGAAGCCTCAGCAACACAAGCAAGGTGTTTAAGTGTGTGTTTGTGTACAAAAGTTAGACAAAATAACACTTTAAGGCACAAAATGGGAACAAACAAGGAAGAATAGATACAATTGTATATCTATCCCTCAAGCCTCAAATTTCTGAACCTAGAGGAGGGAGGAGGAGCCTCCCTCTTATAGAAACAAAAGGCAAAGCTTCTCCAATAAGCTAAGGCTCAAACCAATCCCTTCATACACGTGTATAGAGGATGGCTCTGGTGCCCTCCAGCTGTGCCAACCGGAAGAAAATATCTCCAAAAAGGTGCCAAAAAGCAGTCGACCACTTAAAGTGGTCTGCCAGCTAAAAAAAGTGGTCGGCCGACCACTTTAAGTGGTCTCCCAAAAATAAAACTGGTCGGCCAAGGTGGGAGAGAGTCCAGACGATGAAAACAAGCAAATGGTGTGGTGGTCGACCACTTTTGATGGTCCAAAGACCCGGGAGACCAGTTGTCAGACCAGAAAACTAGCTGGCAGGATGAAAGGTTGTCTCCAAGGGGAAATACTGGTCACCTACCCTTGTACCACCTTCGAAAAAGGGAAAACACGGTTTGTACCAAAAACAAACCAAAACGGATGCAAGACGAAAGTTCGGGAGGCAAAGCGCGCAGCCGGGAGCCTTGAAAACTAGCCGACAAGCACCAAAAGTGGTATATGACCACAAAAGTGGTCTCCCAGACCACAGTGTTCCTCTAGGCAGAGACAACAAGGTTTGGTTCAAAAACCATCCCAAACGGAGAACGTTGAGCGGTCGCGAGACAAGGCGCGCGGCCGAAGGCTCCAAAAATCGGGAAATTAGTCTCCAAACGGGAAAAGTGGCCTACGACCACAAAAAGTGGTCTACGACCATAAGGAGATGGTCTCCCAGACCACTTCCTCCCTCTGGGAAGGGAAAACAAGATTCGGTCCACAAACTGAACCAAAGCACAAAGAGTTTAGAGGCCCGGAGGCAAGGCTCTCGGCCAAAACTCTGGAAACTCGAAACGAGCACAACGTGTGCAATCACCGAGCGCTCAATCGATGGCGTCTGAGTCTTAAGGTCGGTCAAAATGGGGTGTCTACAGTTGCCCCTCTTTGACAGAACTCGGAAGTCATAAGTGACGGGAGTGAATGTCAAACCCCAGAGACGACCCATTTTTGACAAGGCCGAAGACTTAGACAAACAGACAAGATAACAAAGAGATGTGCCCGCAGGCAGGGGCAAGATGCAAATGACATGCAAGATGCTGAACATAACCTATGATCATGCAAAGAAAACGGTAATGAAGCAAAGATACACAATAAATGCAACAGTTTTAAGCAAGCGAATGCAAATCAAACTACATTACAGACAGAAAGGATGTAAGAGAATTATACAATTCTCACTACTTCTCACACAGAGAATACAATATCATCTGGTTCGTCTGGTCGCGCCAGCTTCAAATGAACCGTACATACAATATTGTGCCTGCAAAAGAATGAAACTCAACAGGTACAATATCGTTAGAAACATGCATAGCAATGCAAGTGAAAAGTGCATGACAACACAAGTGGAGGGGTGCATGACAATGCAACCTAAGTGTGACGCATAACAATGCGGAAGGGATGCATAATAATGCAACCTAAGTGTGATGCATAACAATGCGGAAAGGGGTGCATAACAAAGCAACCTAAGTGTGATGCATAACAATGAGAGCGGGATGCATGACAATGCAAGTGAAGTGTGCATAACAATGCCACTAAAAGAGTGCATAACAAACAAATGAAATATGCGCGACAACGCAAGTGAAAAATGCATAACAATCTAGGTCAAAAGTGCGGGTGCGTAACAATGCAACGGAAGTACGCATAGCAAAATAAGTAAAACGAGCGTGACAGCACAAGTACTGAATGCATAACAATGTAACGAGTGGTGTGCATAACAAAAGCAAGAGAGGAAAGTGTGCATAACAATGAGGGAGTAGCATAACTTCGATAGCATGCCCTGAAACAAAATGACGGTTAAAGACAAAAAAAAAATAAAATAAGCCTTAACGCGAGCAAATTAATCGGAACCTCCGATTCACCTCTCGGAGGGGTCACAACATGCTTAAAAAGGATACACCTTAATCTTTGATAAGTGATGATGAGCCATGCATCGAAGACTTGATTTGAAGTTCCTACGGGGACAAGTTCACGCCAAAAGTGCACTTTTCTTGCACTTTCCCGAGAGACAAGAGCTCCAATCATTACCAAAACACACAGGGAGAACAATGGAGCTCTGAAGATCACCCAGGAGGGTGGCTGACCAGTTATATCAGTGACCAACCAGTTGTTGCCCACCAAAGTGGTCGGCCGACCAGAAAAACTGGCTGGCTGACCAGCTTACAAAAACAGGGGCAATTTTGTCTTTTCATGCTTGGTTCTTTAAATACACAACTCCAAATCAGTTTTGCTCACACCTCCAAGGCTGAAATCAACTTCTCTTCCTCCCTAGACCCTTTTCTCTCAGAGATCTGCACTTTATACACATTTTCCAACACCCCACGCGAAGTTGTTTCACGAAAACTTTCGATTCTCTTCGTTTTGAACAGATTAGAATTTCTTTTCGGAGCTTCTTTCTCCATTTCCACCACTGTAGGTAAGTTTGTCTCGAACTTTGGCCCCTTTACTCAGGCGTTGACTTTTGTTGTCTTTTACTATTCCCGAGAGTTAACTTTTGTTGACTTTTTACAATTTTGGCTCATTTCGCTCATTTTTTCTAATTTGTACATATTTCTCCAAATGGCCGATGATATTCTGTATGGTGGGGGTTCTCCATATGCAGAGTATGAGCCCGACGTTATACCATTGCCTCCGAGGATACGACCATTTGACCCGGAGGAGTACGACTCGTATGAGCATATTCCACCTCCTAGCACCTTCTACCACTTCACGGACTTCGCGAATCAAGCGCCCGCGGACCTGCTGCCACGGGAGCCAGAGTCCCATCTATTTCATCCCACACATGAGGTGCGTACTTTACTTTTGCATTTCTCCCACATTCCATGTTTTCGCTATATATCATATCTGCTCGTTCTAAACATATTCACATACACAACATTTTGCTAATTTGGCAAACAGCTCAACACACAACACTTTGTTAATTCAGCACACATCTCATTTTGGCGCACAACACATTTTGGGCATACAACTCATTTGGGGCACACAGCTCATAGCACTGCTCAATCTGAACACACAGTTCATAACACAGCATTCTGTTTGGTTGGCACACGGCTCATAACACTGCTCAATCTCAACACGCAGTATATAACATAACATTTTGTTTAGTTGGCGCACGGCTCATAACACTGCTCAATCTGAATACGCAGTTCATAACACAGCATTCTGTTTAATAAGATAACACGCTGCTTAATCTGAACACGCAATTCATAACACAACAATCGGTTTATTGCTCACTGCCCAATCTGAACACGCAGTCCATGACGCAGTACACTTTTTCAAACCATAGTATACCACTCAATCTTAACACGCAGTTCATAACACGGTATTCGGTTTTATAGCACACTGCTCAATCTGAACACGCAGTCCATAACGTAGTACACTTTTTCATAACATAGCGCATCGCTCAATCTAAACATGCAGTTTATCACACAGTATTCTGTTTTATAGAACACTACTCAATATGAACATGCAGTCCACAATGCAGTACACTTTTTCACAACATAGCACACCGCTCAATCTGAACACGTAGTTCATAAAACGGTATTCGGTTTTATAGCACACTGCTCAATTTGAACACACATTCCATAACGCAGTACACATGTTCATAACATAGCATACTGCTCAATCTGAACAAGCAGTACATAACACGGTATTCAATTTTAGGGCACACTGCTCAATCCGAACACGTAGTTCATAACGTAGTAAACTTTTTCATGACATAGCACACCGCTCAATCTGAACACGCAGTTCATAACACGGTATTCAGGTTTATAGCACACTACTCCATCTGAACACCGAGTCCATAACGCAGTACACTTTTTCATGACATAGCACACCGCTCAATCTTAACACGCAGTTCGTAACACGGTATTCGGTTTTATAGAACACTGCTCAATCTGAACACGCAGTCCACAACGCAGTACACTTTTTCATCACACAGCGCTTAATCTGAATATGCTGTACACAACACGGTATTCGATTTTATAGCACACTGCCCAATCTGAACACGCAGTCTATAATGCGGTACACTTTTTCATAACACAGCACACCGTTCAATCTCAATACGCAGTTCATAACACGGTATTCGGTATTATAGCACACTGCTCATTCTGAACACGCAGTCCGTAATGTAGTACAGTTTTTCATAACATAGCATACCTCTCAATCTGAACACGCAGTTCGTAACCTGGTATTCGGTTTTATAGCACACTGCTCAATCTGAGCATGTAGTCCATAACGCAATACACTTCTCAATAACATAGCACACCGCTAAATCTGAATACACAGTTCATAACACGGTATTCGGTTTTATAGCACACTCCTCAATCTGAACACGCAGTCCATAACGCAGTACACTTTTTCAGAACATAGTACACCACTAAATCTGAACACACTGTTGAGAACACGGTATTCGATTTTATAGCACACTACTCAATCCGAACACGTAGTCGATAATGAAGTATACATTTTCACAACATAGCACACCGCTTAATCAGAACACGCAGTTCATAACAAGGTACTTGGTATTATAGCACACTGCTCAATCTGAACACGTAATCCATAACGAAGTACACTTTTCATAACATAGCACACCTCTCAATCTGAACACGCTGTTCATAACACAATATTGGGTTTTGTAGAACACTGCACAATCTGAACACGCAGTCCATAATGCAGTACACTTTTTCATAACACAACACACCGTTCAATCGGAAAACGTAGTTCATAACACGGTATTCGGTTTAATAGCACAGTGCTCAATCTGAACATGCAGTCCATAATGCAGTACAATTTTTTATGACATAGCATTCCGCTCAATCTGAACACGTAGTTGATAACACGGTATTTGGTTTTATAGCACACTGCTCAATCTGAGCATGCACTCCATAACGCAATACACTTTTTCGTAACAAAGCAAACCACTCAATTTGAATACGCAGTTCATAACACGGTATTCAGTTTTATAGCACACTGATCAATCTGAACTTGCAGTCCACAACGCAGTACACTTTTTTCATAACATAGCACACCATTGAATCTGAACGCATAGTTCATAACACGATTTTCAATTTTATAGCACACTGCTCAATCCCAACAAGCAGTCCATAACGAAGTACACATTTTCACAACATAGCACACTACTCAATCTGAACACGAAGTTCATAACACGGAAGTCGGTTTTGATGCACACTGCTCAAGCTGAACACGCAGTCCAAAACGCTGGACACTTTTTCATAACATAGCACAACGCTCCACCTGGACACACAGTTCATAACACAGTATTGGGTTTTACAGCACACTGCTCAATTTGAACATGTAGTCCATAACGCAGTACACTTTTTCATAACACAGCACACTGTTCAATCTGAACACGCAGTTCATAAGACGGTATTCGGTTTTATAGCACGCCACACAATCTGAACACGCGGTCCATAATGCAGTACACTTTTTCATAAACATAGCACACTGGTCAATCTCAACACGCAGAACATAACACGGTATTCGGTTTCATAGCACACTACTCATTCTGAGCACGCAGTCCATAACGTAGTACCCTTTTTCATAACATAGCACACCGCTCAATCTGAACACGCAGTTTATAACAGGGTATTCGATCTTATAGCAAACTACTTAATCTGAACACACAGTCCATAACGCGGTACACTTTTTCATAACATAGCACACCGCTCAATCTAAACACGCAGTCCATAACACCGTACACTTTTTCATAACACAACACACCATTCAATCTAAACATGAAGTTCATAACACGGTATTCGGCTTTATAGCAAACTGCTCAATCTGAACACGCAGTACATAACGCAGTACACTTTTTCATAACGTAGCACACCACTCAATTTGAACACGCAGTTCATAACACGGTATTCGGTCTTAAAGCACACCGCTCAATCTGAACACGTAGTCCATAACGCAGTACACTTTTTCACAACATAGCACACTGCTTAATCTGAACACGCAGTCCATAACGAAGTACACTTTTTCACAACATAGCACACCGCTCAATCTGAACACGCAGTTCGTAACACGATATACGGTTTTCTTGCACACAGCTCAATCTGAACACGTAGTCCATAACGTAGTACACTTTTTCATCACACGGCATACCGTTCAATCTGAAAAAGCAATTCATAACATAGTATTCGGTTTTATAGCACACTGCTCAATCCGAACACGCAGTCCATAACGTAGTACACTTTTTCACAACACAGCAAACCGTTCAATCTGAACAAGCAGTTCATAACACGGTATTCAGTTTTATAGCACACTCCTCAATTTGAACCCGCAGTCCACAACGCAGCACACTTTTTCAAAACATAGCATATTGCACGCTTTGAACATGCAGTTCATAACACATCATTCGATTTTTTAGCACACTGCTCAATCTAACACACGTAGTCCATAACGCAGTACACTTTTTCATAACATAGCACACCGCTCAATCTGACTCGCAGTCCGTCAGGCAGTACACTTTTTCACAAAATAGCACAATGCTCAATCTCAACACGCAGTTCAGAACATGGTATTCGGTTTTATAGCACACTGCTCAGTCTGAACCCGCAGTCCATAACGCAGTATAGTTTTCCAAAACATAGCACACCGCTCAATCTGAACATGCAGTTCATAACACGGTATTCGATTTTATAGCACACTGCTCAATCTGAACACACAGTCCATAACGCAGAACATTTTTTCATAACATAGCATACCGCTTACTTTGAACATGCAGTTCATAACACGATATTAAGTTTTATAGCACATTGCTCAGTCTGAACACGCCGTCCATAACACAATACACTTTTTCATAACATAGCACACCATTCAATCTGAACATGCAGTCCGTAACGCAATACACTTTTTCATAACATAACATACCGCTCACTTTGAACATGCAGTTCATAACACGATATTAAGTTTTATAGCACACTGCATAATCTGAACACGCCGTCCATAACCCAGTACACTTTTTCATAACATAGCACACCGCTCAATCTGAACACGCAGTTCATGACACGGTATTCGGTTTTATAGCACACTGCTCAATCTGAACACGCAGTCCATAACACAGTACACTTTTTCATAACAAAGTATATCGCTGAATCTGAACACGCAGTTTATAACACGGTATTGGGTTTTATAGCACACTGCTCAATCTGAACACACAGTCCATAACGCAGCACACTTTTCCACAACATAGCACACCGCTCAATCTGAACACGCAGTTCAAAACACGGTATTCAGTTTTCTAGCACAATGATCTATCAGAACACGCAGTCCATAAAGCAATACACTTTTTCATAACACAGCACACCATTCAATCTGAACACGCAGTTCAAAACACGGTTTTCGGTTTTAAAGCACACTGCTCAATCTAAACACGCCGTCCATAACGCAATACATTTTTTCATAACATAGCACACCTCTCAATCTGAACAAGCAGTCCAAAACGCAGAACCATTTTCCATAGCATAGCACACCGCTCAATCTGGACACATAGTTCATAACACAGTATTTGATTTTGTAGCACACTGCTCAATCTAAACACGCAGTCCATAACGCAGTACACTTTTCCATAACATAGCACACCGTTCAATCTGAACACGTAGTTCATAACACGGTATTCGTTTTTATAGCACACTGCTCAATCTGAACACGCAGTCGATAACACAGTACACTTTTTCATAACAAAACGCACCGGTCAATCTGAACACGCCGTACATAACTCGGTATTCGGTTTTATAGCACACTGCGCAATTTGGACACGCAGTCCATAATGCAGTGCACTTTTTCGCAACATAGCATACCGCTCAATCTGAACACGCTGTTCATAACACGGTATTCAGTTTTCTAGGACACTGCCCAATCAGAACACGCAGTCCATAACGCAATACACCTTTTCATAACATAGCACACCGCTCAATCTGAACACGCAGTCCATAACGCAGTACACTTTTTCACAACATAGCACACTGCTCAATCTGAACAAGCAGTCCATAACGAAGTACACTTTTTCACAACATAGCACACCACTCAATCTGAACACGCAGTTCGTAACACGATATATGGTTTTATTGCACACTGCTCAATCTGAACACGTAGTCCATAACGCAGTATACTTTTTCATCACACGGCATACCGTTCAACCTGAACTAGGAATTCATAACATAGTATTCGGTTTTATAGCACACTGCTCAATCCGAACACGCAGTCCATAACGTAGTACACTTTTTCATAACACAGCAAACCGTTCAATCTGAACAAGCAGTTCATAACACGGTATTCAGTTTTATAGCACACTGCTCAATTTGAACTCGTCGTCCACAACGCAGCACACTTTTTCATAACATAGTATACTGCTCAATTTGAACATGCAGTTCATAACACGGCATTCGATTTTTTAGCACACTGTTCAATCTGAACACGCAGTCCGTAACGCAGTACACTTTTTCATAACTTAGCACACCGCTCAATCTGACATGCAGTCCATCAGGCAGTATACTTTTTCACAACATAGAGCAATGCTCAATCTGAACACGCAGTTCAGAACATGGTATTTGGTTTTATAGCACACTGCTCAGTCTGAACCCGCAGTCCATAACGCAGTATACTTTTCCAAAACATAGCAGACCACTCAATTTGAACATGCAGTTCATAACACGGTATTCGGTTTTATAGCACACTGCTCAATCTGAACACACAGTCCATAATGCAGTACATTTTTTCATAACATAGCATACCTCTCACTTTGAACATGCAGTTCATAACACGATATTAAGTTTTATAGCACACTGCTCAATCTAAACACGCCGTCCATAACGCAGTACACTTTTTCATAACGTAGCACACCACTGAATCTGATCACGCAGTCCATAACGCAATACACTTTTTCATAACATAACATACCGCTCACTTTGAACATGCAGTTCATAACACGATATTAAGTTTTATAGCACACTGCTTAATCTGAACACGACGTCCATAACGCAGTACATTTTTTCATAACATGGCACACCGCTCAATCTGAACACGCAGTTCATGACACGGTATTCGGTTTTATAGCACACTGCTCAATCTGAACACGCAGTCTATAACACAGTACACTTTTTCATAACAAAGTATATCGCTGAATCTGAACACGCAGTTCATAACACGGTATTCGGTTTTATAGCACACTGCTCAATCTGAACACGCGGTCCATAACGCAGCACACTTTTCCATAACATAGCACACCGCTCAATCTGAACACGCAGTTCAAAACACGGTATTCGGTTTTATAGCACAATGATCAATCTGAACACGGAGTTCAAAACATGGTATTCTGTTTTAAAGCACACTGCTCAATTTGAACAAGCCGTCCATAACGCAGTACACTTTTGCATAACATAGCACACCTCTCATTCTGAACAAGCAGACCATAACGCAGTACAATTTTTAACAGCATAGCACACTGCTCAATCTAGAACACAGTTCATAACACAGTATTCGATTTTATAGCACACCGCTCAATCTGAACACGCAGTCCATAACGCAGTACAATTTATCATAGCATAGCACACCGTTCAATATGAACATGCAGTTCATAACACGGTATTCGTTTTTATAGCACACTGCTCAATCTGAACACGCAGTCCATAACACAATACACTTTTTCATAACATAGCACACCGGTCAGTCTGAACACGTCGTACATAACACGGTATTCGGTTTTATAGCACACTGCGCAATTTGAAAACGCAGTCCATAACGCAGTGCACTTTTTCATAACATAGCATACCGCTCAATTTGAACACGCAGTTCATATCACGGTATTCGGTTTCGGCACACAGCTCAATCTGAATACGCAGTCCATAATGCAGTACACTTTTTCATAGCATAGCACACCGGTCAATCTGAGTACGCAGTCCATAACGCTGTACACTTTTTGACAATATAGCATAACGCTCAATCTGAACACGCAGTTCATAACACGGTATTCGGTTTTATAGCACACTGCTCAATCTGAACACACAGTCCACAACACAGTACATTTTTTCATAACATAGCACACCGCTCAGCTTGAACATGCAATTCATAACACGATATTAAGTTTTATAGCTCACTGCTCAATCTGAACACGCCGTCCATAACGCAGTACACTTTTTCATAACATACCACACCAATCACTCAGAACACGCTGTCCATAACACAGTACACTTTCTCACAACATAGCACAACGCTCAATCTGAACAGGCAGTTCATAACACGGTAGCACACTGCTGAATCTGAACAGGCAGTTCATAACACGGTGTTCGGTTTTATAGCACTCTGCTCAATCTGAACATGAAGTCCATAACGCAGTACACTTTTTCACAGCATAGCATATAGCTCAATCAGAACACGTAGCTCATAACACGGTATTCGGTTTTGTAGCACACTGCTTGGTCTGGACACGCAGTCCATAACGCAGTATACTTTTCCATAACATAGCACACCACTCCATCTGATCACGCAGTTCGTAACATGGTATTCAGTTTTATACCACACTCCTCAATTTGAACCCACAGTCCATAACGCAGTACACTTTTTCATAACATAGCATACCGCTCAATTTGAACACGTTGTTCATAACACATCATTCGGTTTTCTAGCACACTTCTCAATCTGAACACGCAGTCCATAACGCAATACACCTTTTCATAACATAGCACACCGCTCAATCTGACACGCAGTCTATAAGGCAGTACACTTTTTCACAACATAGCACAAAGCTCAATCTGAACACGCAGTTCATAATATGGTATTCGGTTTTATAGCACACTGCTCAGTCTGAACCCGTAGTCCATAACGCAGTAAACTTTTCCATAACATAGCACACCGCTTAATCTGAACATGCAGTTCATAACACGGTATTCGGTTTTATAGTACACTACTCAATCCGAACACACAGTCCATAACGCAGTACATTTTTTCGTGACATAGCATACCTCTCACTTTGAACATACAGTTCATAACACAATATTAAGTTTTATAACACATTGCTCAATCTGAACACGCCGTCCATAACGCGTTATACTTTTTCATATCATAGCACACCACTCAATCTGAACACGCAGTCCATAACGCAATTTATTTTTTCGCAACATAGCACAATGCTCAATCTGACCATGGAGTTCATAACATGGTATTCGGTTTTATGGCACACTACTCAATCTGAACACGCAGTCCATAACAAAGTACACTTTTTCATAACATAGCACACCGCTCAATCTGAACACGCAGTTCATAACACGGTATTCGATTTTATAGCACACTGCTCAAACTGAACACGGAGTCCATAACGTTGTACACTTTTTCGTTACAAAGCATATCGCTGAATCTGAACACGCAGTTCATAACACGGTATTCGGTTTTATAGCACACTGCTCAATCTGAACACGCAGTCCATAACATAGCATACTTTTCAATAACATAGCACACCATTAAATCTGAACACGCAATTCACAACACGATATTCTGTTTTATAGAACACTACTCAATCTGAACAAGCAGTCCACAACGCAGTACACTTTTTCATAACATAGCACACCGTTCAATCTGAACATGCAGTTCATAACATGGTATTCGGTTTTATAGCACATTGCTCAATCTGAACACGCAGTCCGTAACACAGTACACTTTTTCACAACATAGCATACCGCTCAATCAGAGCACGTAGTCCATATCGCAGTACAATTTTTCACAACGTTGCACACCGCTCAATCTGAGCACACATTTCATAACACGGTATTTAGTTTTATAGCACATTTCCCAATCTGAGCACGCAGTCCATAACGCAGTACACTTTTTCATAACATAGCACCCCGTTCAAACTTAACACGCAGTTCATAACACCGTATTCTGTTTTATAGGACACTGCCCAATCTGAACACATAGTCCATAACGCAGTACACTTTTTCATAACATAGCACACCGCTCAATCCGAACACGTAGTACATAACACGGTATTCGGTTTTATAGCACACTTCTAAATTTGAACACGCAGTCCATAACGCAGTACACTTTTTCAAAACATAGCATACCGCTCAATTTGAACATGCAGTCGATAATGCAGTACACTTTTTCATAACAAAGCACACCGCTCAATCTGAACACGAAGTCCATAACAAAGTACACTTTTTCACAACATAGCACACCGCTCAATCTGAACACGTAGTTCATAACACGGTATTCGGTTTTATGGCACACTGCCCAATCTGAACACGTAGTCCATACCGCAGTACACTTTTTCATCACACGGCACACCGTTCAATCTGAGCAAGCAATTCATAACATAGTATTCGGTTTTATAGCACATAGCTCAATCTGAACCTGCAATCCATAGCGCAGTACACTTTTTCATAACACAGCAAACCGTTCAATCTGAACAAGCAGTTCATAACACGGTATTTGGTTTTATAGCACACTGCTCAATTTGAACTTGCAGTCCATAACGCAGTACACTTTTCCATAACATAGCATACCGCTCAATTTGAACATGTAGTTCACAACACGGTATTCGGTTTTTTAGCACGCTGCGAAATCTGAACACGCAGTCCATAACGCCGTACACTTTTTCATAATATAGCACACCGCTCAATCTGACATGTAGTCCATAAGGCAGTACACTTTTTCTCAACACTGCACAACGCTCAGTCTGAACACGCTGTTCATGACACGGCATTCGATTTTATAGCACACTGCTCAGTCTGAACCCACAGTCCATAACGCAGTATCCTTTTCCATAAATAGCACACCGCCCAATCTGAACACGCAGTTCATGACACAGCATTCGATTTTATAGCACATTGCTGAATTTGAACACCCAGTCCATAACGCAGTTCACTTTTTCATAACATAGCATACCGCGCAATTTGAACACGCAGTCGATAATGTAGTACACTTTCTCATAACATAGCACACCACTCAATCTGAACGCGAAGTCCATAACAAAGTACACTTTTTCACAACATAGCACACCACTCAATCTGAACAGGCAGTTCATAACACGGTATTCAGTTTTATTGCACACTGCAAAATCTGAACACCCAGTCCGTACCACAGTACACTTTTTCATCACACGGCACACCGTTCAATCTGAACAAGCAATTCATCACACAGTATTCGGTTTTATAGCACACTGCTCAATCTGAACATGCAGTCCATAACGCAGTACACTTTTTCAGAACACAGCAAAAAGTTCAATCTGAAGAGGCTGTTCATAACACGGTATTTGCTTTTATAGCACACTGCTCAATTTCAACCTGCAGTGCATAACGCAGTACACTTTTTCATAACATAGCATACCGCTCAATTTGAACACGCAGTTCATAACACGGTATTCGGTTTTTCAGCATACTGCTCAATCAGAACACGCAGTCCATAATGCCGTACACTTTTTCACAACATAGCACACCGCTCAATCTGACACGTAGTCCATAAGGCAGTACAGTTTTTCACAACACTGCACAACGTTCAATCTGAACACGCAGTTCATAACACAATATTCGGTTTTATAGCACACTACTCAATCTGAACACACAGTCTATAACGCATTACATTTTTTCATAGCATATCATACCGCTCACTTTAAACATGCAGTTCATAACACGATATTAAGTTTTATAGCACACTGCTCAATCTGAACACACCATCCATAACGTAGTACACTTTTTCATAACGTAGCACACCGCTCAACCTGAACACACAGTTCATAACACGGTATCGGTTTTATAGCACCCTGCCCAGTCTGACCACGCTGTCCATAACGCAGAACACTTTTTCATAACATAGCACACCTTTCAATCTGAACAGGCTGTTCAAAACACGGTATTCGGTTTTATAGCACACTGCCCAATCTGAACATGCGGTCCATAGCGCAGTACACTTTTTCATAACATGGCACACCGTTCAATGGGAACACACAGTATATAACACGGTGTTCGGTTTTCTAGCACACTGCTCAATTTGAACACGTAGCCCATAACGCAGTACACTTTTTCATAACATAGCATACCGCTCAATTTGAACGCGCAGTTCATAACACGGTGTTCGGTTTTATAGCATATTGTTAAATCTGAACACGCAGTCGATGACACAGTACACTTTTTCATAACATGGCACACCGCTCAATCTGAACACGTAGTCCACAACAAAGTACAATTTTTCACAACATAGCACACCGCTCAATCTGAACACGCAGTTCATAACACGGTATTTGGTTTTATTGCACACTGCCCAATCTGAACACGCGGTCCATACCGCAGTACACTTTTTCATCACACGGCACACCGTTCAATCTGAACAAGCAATTCATAACACAATATTCGGTTTTATAGCACACTGCTCAATCTGAACATGCAGTCCATACCGCAGTACACTTTTTCATAACACAGCAAACCGTTCAATCTGAACAAGTAGTTCAAAACACGGTATTTGGTTTTATAGCACACTGCTAAATTTGAACCCGCAGTCCATAACGCAGTACACTTTTTCGTAACATAGCATACCACTCAAATTGAACACGCAGTTCATAACACGGTATTCAGTTTTTTAGCACACTGCTCAATCTGAACACGCAATCCAAAACGCTTTACACTTTTTCACAACTTAGCACACCGCTCAATCTGAAACGCAGTCCATAAGGCAGTACAATTTTTCACAACACTGCACAACGTTCAATCTGAACACGCAGTTCATAACACGGTATTCGGTTTTATAGCGCACTGCTCAATCTGAACACACAGTCCATAACGCATTACATTTTTTCATAACATATCATACCGCTCACTTTGAACATCCAGTTCATAACACGATATTAAGTTTTATTGCACACTGCTCAATCTGAACACACCATCCATAACGCAGTACACTTTTTCATAACATAACACACCGCTCAATCTTAACAAGTAGTCCATAACGGAGTACAATTTTTCACAACATAGCACACCGCTCAATCTGAACACACAGTTCATAACACGGTATCGGTTTTGTAGCACACTGCAAAATTTAACCACGCTGTCCATAACGCAGAACACTTTTTCATAACATAGCACACCGTTCAATCCGAGCACGCAGTACATAACACGGTATTCGGTTTTATAGCACACTGCCCAATTTGAACATGCAGTTCATAGCGCAGTACACTTTTTCATAACATGGCACACCGTTCAATCTGAACACACAGTACATAACATGGTGTTCGGTTTTCTGGCACACTGCTCAATTTCAACACGAAGCCCATAACGCAGTACACTTTTTCATAACATAGCATACCGCTCAATTTGAACACGCAGTTCATAACACGGTTTTCGGTTTTATAGCACACTGTTAAATCTGAACACACAGTCGATGACGCAGTACACTTTTTCATAACATAGCACACCGCTCAATCTAAACACGCAGTCCGTAACAAAGTACAATGTTTCACAACATAGCACACCGCTCAATCTGAACACGCAGTTCATAACACGGTATTCGGTTTTATTGCACACTGCCCAATCTGAACACGCGGTCCATACCGCAGTACACTTATCCATCAGACGGCACACCGTTCAATCTGAACAACCAATTCATAACACAGTATTCGGTTTTATTGCACACTGCTCAATCTGAACAAGCAGTCCATACCACAGTACAATTTTTCATAACACAGCAAACCGTTCAATCTGAACAGGCAGTTCATAACACGGTATTTGGTTTTATAGCACACTGCTCAATTTGAACCCGCAGTCCATAATGCAGTACACTTTTTCATAACATAGCATACCACTCAATTTGAACACGCAGTTCATAACACGGTATTCGGTTTTTTAGCACACTGCTCAATCTGAACACGCAGTCCATAACGCCGTACAGTTTTTCACAACATAGCACACCGCTCAATCTGACACGCAGTCCATAAGGCAGTACAGTGTTTCAGAACACTGCACAACGTTCAATCTGAACACGCAGTTCGTAACACGGTATTCGGTTTTATAGCACACTGCTCAATCTGAACACACAGTCCATAATGCATTACATTTTTTCATAACATATCATACCGCTCACTTTGAACATGCAGTTCATAACACGATATTAAATTTTATAGCACACTGCTCAATCTGAACACAGCATCCATAACGCAGTACACTTTTTCATAACATAGCACACCGCTCAATCTGACAGTTCGTAACACGGTATTCGGTTTTATAGCACACTGCTCAATCTGAACAGACAGTCCATAATGCATTACATTTTTTCATAACATATCATACCGCTCACTTTGAACATGCAGTTCATAACACGATATTAAATTTATAGCACACTGCTCAATCTGAACACAGCATCCATAACGCATTACACTTTTTCAAAACATAGCACACCGCTCAATCTGAACAAGCAGTCCATAACGGAGTACAATTTTTCACAACATAGCACATCGCTCAATCTGAACACACAGTTCATAACACGGTATTGGTTTTGTAGCACACTGCCCAATCTAACCACGCTGTCCATAACGCATAACACTTTTTCATAACATAGCACACCGTTCAATCTAAACACGCAGTTCATAACACGGTATTCGGTTTTAGAGCACAGTTCCCAATCTGAACATGCAGTCCATAGCGCAGTACACTTTTTCACAACATGGCACACCGTTCAATCTGAACACACAGTACATAACACGGTGTTCGGTTTTCTAGCACACAACTCAATTTGAACACGCAGCCCATAACGCAGTACACTTTTTCATAACATAGCATGCCGCTCAATTTGAACACGTAGTTCATAACACGGTGTTCGGTGTTATAGCACATTGTTAAATCTGAACACGCAGTCGATGACGCAGTACACTTTTTCATCACATAGCACACCGCTCAACCAGAACACGCAGTCTATAACAAAGTACACTTTTTCACAACATAGCACACCGCTCAATCTGAACACGAAGTTCATAACACGGTATTCGGTTTTATTGCACACTGCCCAATCTGAACACGTGGTCCATACCGCAGTACACTTTTTCATCACATGCCACACCGTTCAATCTAAACAAGCAATTCATAACACAGTATTCGGTTTTATAGCACACTGCTCAATCTGAACATGCAGTCCATACCGCAATACACTTTTTCATAACACAGCAAACCGTTCAATCTGAACAAGCAGTTCATAATACGATATTTGGTTGTACAGCACACTGCTCAATTTGAACCCGCAGTCCATAACGCAGTACACTTTTTCATAACATAGCATACCACTCAATTTGAACACGCGGTTCACAACACGGTATTCGGTTTTTTAGCACACTGCTCAATCTGAACACGCAGTCCATAACGCCGTACACTTTTTCACAACTTAGCACACCGCTCAATCTGACACGCAGTCCATAAGGCAGTACAGTTTTTCACAACACTGCACAACGCTCAATCTGAACACGCAGTTCGTAACACGGTATTCGGTTTTATAGCACACTGCTCAATCTGAACACACTGTCCATAACGCATTACATTTATTCATAACATATTATACCGCTCACTTTGAACATGCAGTTCATAACACGATATTAAGTTTTATTGCACACTGCTCAAACTGAACACACTATCCATAACGTAGTACACTTATCATAACATAGCACACCGCTCAATCTGAACAAGCAGTCTATAACGGAGTACAATTTTTCATAACATAGCACACCGCTCAATCTGAACACACAGTTCATAACACGGTATTCGGTTTTATAGAACACTGCCCAATCTGAACATGCAGTCCATAGCGCAGTACACTTTTCCGTAACATGGCACACCGTTCAATCTGAACACACAGTTCATAACACGGTGTTCGGTTTTATAGCACACTGTTAAATCTGAACACGCAGTCGATGACGCAGTACACTTTTTCATAACATAGCACACCGCTCAATCTGAACATGCAGTCCGTAACAAAGTACAATTCTTCACAACATAGCACACCGCTCAATCTGAACACTCAGTTCATAACACGGTATTCGGTTTTATTGCCCACTGCCCAATCTGAACACGCGGTCCGTACCGCAGTACACTTTCTCATCAGACGGCACACTGTTCAATCTGAACAAGCAATTCATAACACAGTATTCGGTTTTATAGCACACCGCTCAATCCGAACATGGAGTCCATACCGCAGTACAATTTTTCATAACACAGCAAACCGTTCAATCTGAACAAGCAGTTCATAACACGGTATTTGGTTTTACAGCACACTGCTCAATTTCAACCCGCAGTCCATAACGCAGTACACTTTTTCATAACATAGAATACCACTCAATTTGAACACACAGTTCATAACACGGTATTCGGTTTTTTAGCACACTGCTCAATCTGAACACGCAGTCCATAACGCCGTACACTTTTTCACAGCATAGCACACCGCTCAATCTGACACGCAGTCCATAAGGCAGTACAATTTTTCACAACACTGCACAACGTTCAATCTGAACACGCAGTTCATAACACGGTATTCGGTTTTATAGCTCACTGCTCAATCTGAACACACATTCCGTAACGCATTACATTTTTTCATAACATATCATACCGCTCACTTTGAACATGCAGTTCATAACACGATATTAAGTTTTATAGCACGCTGCTCAATTTGAACACACCATCCATAACGCAGTACACTTTTTCATAACATAGCACACCGCTCAATCTGAACAAGCAGTCCATAACGGAGTACAATTTTTCACAACATAGCACATCGCCCAATCTGAACACACAGTTCATAACAGGGTATCGGTTTTGTAGCACACCGCCCAATCTAACCACGCTGTCCATAACGCAGAACACTTTTTCATAACATAGCACACCGTTCAATCTGAACACGCAGTTCATAACACGGTATTCGGTTTTATAGCATACTTCCCAATCTAAACATGCGGTCCATATCCCAGTACACTTTTTCATAACATGGCACACCGTTCAATCTGAACACACAGTACATAACAAGGTGTTCGGTTTTCTAGCACACAGCTCAATTTGAACACGCAGCCCATAACGCAGTACACTTTTTCATAACATAGCATACCGCTCAATTTGAACACGTAGTTCATAACACGGTGTTCGGTTTTATAGCACACTGTTAAATCTGAACACGCAGTCGATGACGCAGTACACTTTTTCACAACATAGCACACCGCTCAATCTGAACACGCAGTTCATAACACGGTATTCGGTTTTATTGCACACTACCCAATCTGAACACAGGGTCCATACCGCAGTACACTTTTTCATCACACGGCGCACCGTTCAATCAGAACAAGCAATTCATAACACAGTATTCGGTTTTATAGCACACTGCTCAATCTGAACAAGCAGTGCATACCGCAGTACATTTTTTCATAACACAGCAAACCGTTCAGTCTGAACAAGCAGTTCATAACACGGTATTTGGTTTTATAGCACACTGCTCAATTTGAACCCGCAGTCTATAACGCAGTACACTTTTTCATAACATAGCATACCGCTCAATTTGAACACGCAGTTCATAACACGGTATTCGGTTTTTCGGCATACTGATCAATCAGAACACGCAGTCCATAATGCCGTACACTTCTTCACAACATAGCACACCGCTCAATCTGACACGCAGTCCATAAGGCAGTACAGTTTTTCACAACACTGCACAACGTTCAATCTGAACACGCAGTTCATAACACCGTATTCTGTTTTATAGCACACTGCTCAATCTGAACACACAGTCCATAACGCATTACATTTTTTCATAGCATATCATACCGCTCACTTTAAACATACAGTTCATAACACGATATTAAGTTTTATAGCACACTGCTCAATCTGAACACACCATCCATAACGCAGTACACTTTTTCATAACGTAGCACACCGCTCAATCTGAACACACAGCTCATAACACGGTATCGGTTTTTATAGCACCCTGCCCAGTCTGACCACGCTGTCCATAACGCAGAACACTTTTTCATAACATAGCACACCTTTCAATCTGAACAGGCAGTACATAACACGGTATTCGGTTTTATAGCACACTGCCCAATCTGAACATGCGGTCCATAGCGCAGTACACTTTTTCATAACATGGCACACCGTTCAATCTGAACACACAGTACATAACACGGTGTTCGGTTTTCTAGCACACTACTCAAATTGAACACGCAGCCCATAACGCAGTACACTTTTTCATAACATAGCATGCCGCTCAATTTGAACACGTAGTTCATAACACGGTGTTCGGTTTTATAGCACACTGTTAAATCTGAACACGCAGTCGATCACGCAGTACACTTTTTCATCACATAGCACACCGCCCAATCAGAACACCCAGTCTATAACAAAGTACACTTTTTCACAACATAGCACACCGCTCAATCTGAACACGAAGTTCATAACACGGTATTTGGTTTTATTGCACACTGCCCAATCTGAACACGTGGTCCATACCGCAGTACACTTTTTCATCACACGGCACACCGTTCAATCTGAACAAGCAATTCATAACACAATATTCGGTTTTATAGCACACTGCTCAATCTGAACATTCAGTCCATACCGCAGTACACTTTTTCATAACACAGCAAACCGTTCAATCTGAACAAGTAGTTCAAAACACGGTATTTGGTTTTATACCACACAGCTAAATTTGAACCCGCAGTCCATAACGCAGTACACTTTTTCGTAACATAGCATACCACTCAAATTGAACATGCAGTTCATAACACGGTATTCGGTTTTTTAGCACACTGCTCAATCTGAACACGCAGTCCAAAACGCTTTGCACTTCTTCACAACTTAGCACACCGCTCAATCTGAAACGCAGTCCATAAGGCAGTACAGTTTTTCACAACACTGCACAACGTTCAACCTGAACACGCAGTTCATAACACGGTATTCGGTTTTATAGCGCACTGCTCAATCTGAACACACAGTGCATAATGCATTACATTTTTTCATAACATATCATACCGCTCACTTTGAACATCCAGTTCATAACATGATATTAAGTTTTATTGCACACTGCTCAATCTGAACACACCATCCATAACGCAGTACACTTTTTCATAACATAGCACACCGCTCAATCTAAACAAGCAGTGCATGACGGAGTACAATTTTTCACAACATAGCACACCGCTCAATCTGAACACACAGTTCATAACACGGTATCGGTTTTGTAGCACACTGCAAAATTTAACCACGCAGTTCATAACACGGTATTCGGTTTTATAGCGCACTGCTCAATCTGAACACACAGTGCATAACGATTACATTTTTTCATAACATATCATACCGCTCACTTTGAACATGCAGTTCATAACACGATATTAAGTTTTATTGCACACTGCTCAATCTGAACACACCATCCATAACGTAGTACACTTTTTCATAACATAGCACAACGCTCAATCTGAACAAGCAGTCCATAACGGAGTACAATTTTTCACAACATAGCACACCGCTCAATCTGAACACACAGTTTATAACACGGTATTCGGTTTTATAGAACACTGCCCAATCTGAACATGCAGTCCATAGCGCAGTACACTTTTCCGTAACATGGAACACCGTTCAATCTGAACACACAGTTCATAACACGGTGTTCGGTTTTATAGCACACTGTTAAATCTGAACACGCTGTCGATGACGCAGTACACTTTTTCATAACATAGCACACCGCTCAATCTGAACATGCAGTCCGTAACAAAGTACAGTTCTTCAGAACATAGCACACCGCTCAATCTGAACA
The DNA here is from genome assembly GCF_004153795.1 of Camellia sinensis. Taxonomy (NCBI): domain Eukaryota; kingdom Viridiplantae; phylum Streptophyta; class Magnoliopsida; order Ericales; family Theaceae; genus Camellia; species Camellia sinensis. Next base: position 617,932 of record NW_021026622.1, read on the forward strand.
CTCAGTTCATAACACGGTATTCGGTTTTATTGCCCACTGCCCAATCTGAACACGCGGTCCATACCGCAGTACACTTTCTCATCAGACGGCACACTGTTCAATCAGAACAAGCAATTCATAACACAGTATTCGGTTTTATAGCACACCGCTCAATCCGAACATGCAGTCCATACCGCAGTAAAATTTTTCATAACACAGCAAACCGTTCAATCTGAACAAGCAGTTCATAACACGGTATTTGGTTTTACAGCACACTGCTCAATTTCAACCCGCAGTCCATAACGCAGTACACTTTTTCATAACATAGCATACCACTCAATTTGAACACGCAGTTCATAACAGGGTATTCGGTTTTTTAGCACACTGCTCAATCTGAACCCGCAGTCCATAACGCCGTACACTTTTTCACAACATAGCACACCGCTCAATCTGACACGCAGTCCATAAGGCAGTACAGTTTTTCACAACACTGCACAACGTTCAATCTGAACACGCAGTTCATAACACGGTATTCGGTTTTATAGCTCACTGCTCAATCTGAACACACATTCCATAACGCATTACATTTTTTCATAACATATCATACCGCTCACTTTGAACATGCAGTTCATAACACGATATTAAGTTTTATAGCACACTGCTCAATCTGAACACACCATCCATAACCCAGTACACTTTTTCATAACATAGCACACCGCTCAATCTGAACAAGCAGTCCATAACGGAGTACAATTTTTCACAACATAGCACATCGCCCAATCTGAACACACAGTTCATAACAGGGTATCGGTTTTGTAGCACACCGCCCAGTCTAACCACGCTGTCCATAACGCAGAACACTTTTTCATAACATAGCTTACCGCTCAATTTGAACACATAGTTCATAACATGGTGTTCGGTTTTATAGCACACTGTTAAATCTGAACACGCAGTCGATGACGCAGTACACTTTTTCATCACATAGCGCACCGCTCAATCTGAACACGCAGTCTATAACAAAGTACACTTTTTCCCAACATAGCACACCGCTCAAAAATGAACACGCAGTTCATAACACGGTATTCGGTTTTATTGCACACTGCCCAATCTGAACACGGGGTCCATACCGCAGTACACTTTTTCATCACACGGCGCACCGTTCAATCAGAACAAGCAATTCATAACACGGTATTCGGTTTTTTAGCACACTGCTCAATCTGAACACGCAGTCCATAACGCCGTACACCTTTTAATAACATAGCACACCGCTCAATCTGACACGCAGTCCATAAGGCAGTACAATTTTTCACAACACTGCACCACGTTCAATCTGAACACGCAGTTCATAACACGATATTCGGTTTTATAGCACACTGCTCAATCTGAACATACAATCCATAACGCATTACATTTTTTCTTAACATATCATACTGCTCACTTTGAACATGCAGTTCATAACGATATAAAGTTTTATAGCACGCTGCTCAATGTGAACACGCCATCCATAACGCTGTACACTTTTTCATAACATAGCACACCGCTCAATCTGAACAACCAGTCCATAATGGAGTACAATTTTTCACAACATAGCACACTGCTCAATCTGAACACACCGTTCCTGACACGGTATCGGTTTTATAGCACACTGCCCAATCTGACCACGCTGTCCATAACGCAGAACACTTTTTCATAACATAGCACACCGTTCCATCTGAACACGCAGTTCATAACACGGTATTCGGTTTTATAGCACATTGCCCAATCTGAACATGCAGTCCATAGCGCAGTACACTTTTTCATAACATGGCACACCGTTCAATCTGAACACACAGTACATAACACGGTGTTCGGTTTTCTAGCACACTGCTCAATTTGAACACGCAGCCCATAACACAGTACACTTTTTCATAACATAGCATACCGCTCAATTTGAACACGCAGTTCATAACACGGTGTTCGATTGTATAGCACACTGTTAAATCTGAACACGCAGTCGATGACGCAGTACACTTTTTCATAACATAGCACACCGCTCAATCTGAACAAGCAGTCCATAACAAAGTACAATTTTTCACAACATAGCACCCCGCTCAATCTGAACATGCAGTTCATAACACGGTATTTGGTTTTATTGCACACTGCCCAATCTGAATACGCGGTCCATACCGCAGTACACTTTTTCATCACACGGCACACCATTCAATCTGAACAAGCAATTCATAGCACAGTATTCGGTTTTATAGCACACTGCTCAATCTGAACATGCAGTCTATACCGCAGTACACTTTTTCATAACACAGCAAACCGTTCAATCTGAAGAGGCTGTTCATAACACGTTATTTGCTTTTATAGCACACTGCTCAATTTCAACCCGCAGTCCATAGCGCAGTACGCTTTTTCATAACATAGCATACCGCTCAATTTGAACACGCAGTTCATAACACGGTATTCGGTTTTTCAGCATACTGCTCAATCGGAACACGCAGTCCATAACGCCGTACACTTTTTCACAGCATAGCACACCGATCAATCTGACACGCAGTCTATAAGGCAGTACAGTTTTTCACAAAACTGCACAACGTTCAATCTTAACACGCAGTTCATAACACGGTATTCGGTTTTATAGCACACTGCTCAATCTGAACACACAATCCATAACGCATTACATTTTTTCATAACATATCATACCGCTCACTTTGAACATGCAGTTCATAACACGATATTAAGTTTTATAGCACACTGCTCATTCTGAACACACCATCCATAACACAGAACACTTTTTCATAACGTAGCACACCGCTCAATCTGAACACACAGTTCATAACACGGTATCGGTTTTATAGCACCCTGCCCAGTCCGACCACGCTCTCCATAACGCATAACACTTTTTCATAACATAGCACACCGTTCAATCTGAACACCCAGTTCATAAATCTGTATTCGGGTTTATAGCACACTGCCAAATCGGAACATGCAGTCCACAGCACAGTACACTTTTTCATAACATGGCACACCGTTCAATCTGAACACACAGTACATAACACGGTGTTCGGTTTTCTAGCACACTGCTCAATTTGAACACGCAGCCCATAACGCTGTACACTTTTTCATAACATAGCATACCGCTCAATTTGAACACGCAGTTCGTAACACGGTGTTCTGTTTTATAGCACACTGTTAAATCTGAACACGCAGTCGATGACGCAGTACACTTTTTCATAACATAGCACACCGCTCAATCTGAATACGCAGTCCGTAACAAAGTACAATTTTTCACAACATAGCACACCGCTCAATCTGAACACGCAGTTCATAACACGGTATTCAGTTATATTGCACACTGCCCAATCTGAACACGCGGTCCATTCCGCAGTACACTTTTTGATCAGACGGCACACCGTTCAATTTGAACAAGCAATTCATAACACAGTATTCGATTTTATAGCACACTGCTCAATCTGAGCATGTAGTCCATACCGCAGTACAATTTTTCATGACACAGCAAACCGTTCAATCTGAACAAGCAGTTCATAACACGGTATTTGGTTTTATAGCACACTGCTCACTTTGAACCCGCAGTCCATAACGCAGTACACTTTTTCATAACATAGCATACCACTGAATTTGAACACGTAGTTCATAACACGGTATTCGATTTTTTAGCACACTGCTCAATCTGAACACGCAATCCATAACGCCGTTCACTTTTTCACACGTAGCACACCGCTCAATTTGACACGCAGTCCATAAGGCAGTACTGTTTTTCACAACACCGCACAACGTTCAATCTGAACACGCAGTTCATAACACGGTAATCGGTTTTACAGCACACTGCTCAATCTGAACACACAGTCCATAACGCATTACATTTTTTCATAACATATCATACCGCTCACATTGAACATGCAGTTCATAACACGATATTAAGTTTTATAGCACACTGCTCAATCTGAACACACCATCCACAACGCAGTACACTTTTTCATAACATAGCACACCGCTCAATCTGAACAAGCAGTCCATAACGGAGTACAATTTTTCACAACATAGCACATCGCTCATTCTGAACAGACAGTTCATAACACGGTATCGGTTTTGTAGCACACTGCCCAATCTAACCACGCTGTCCATAACGCAGAACACATTTTCATAACATAGTACACGGTTCAATCTGAACACGCAGTTCATAACACGATATTCGGTTGTATAGCACACTTCCCAATCTGAACATGCAGTCCATAGCGCTGTACACTTTTTCATATAATGGCACACCGTTCAATCTGAACACACAGTACATAACACGGTGTTCGGTTTTCTAGGACACTGCTCAATTTGAACACGCAGCCCATAACGCAGTACACTTTTTCATAACATAGCATACCGCTCAATTTGAACACGTAGTTCGTAACACGGTGTTCGGTTTTATAGCACACTGTTAAATCTGAACACGCAGTCGATGACGTAGTACACTTTTTCATCACATAGCACACAGCTCAATCTGAACATGCAGTCTATCACAAAGTACACTTTTTCACAACATAGCACACCGCTCAATCTGAACATGCAGTTCATAACACGGTATTCGGTTTTATTGCACACTGCCCAATCTGAACACGGGGTCCATACCGCATAACACTTTTTCATCACACGGCACACCGTCCAATCTGAACAAGCAATTCATAACACAGTATTCGGTTTTATAGCACACTGCTCAATCTGAACAAGCAGCCCATACCGCAATACAGTTTTTCATAACACAGCAAACCGTTCAGTCTGAACAAGTAGTTCATAACACGGTATTTGGTTTTATAGCACACTGCTCAATTTGAACCCGCAGTCCATAACGCAGTACACTTTTTCATAACATAGCATACCACTCAATTTGAACACGCAGTTCATAACACGGTATTCTGTTTTTTAGCACACTGCACAATCTAAACACGCAGTCCATAACGCCGTACACTTTTTCACAACATAGCACACCGCTCAATCTGACACGCAGTCCATAAGGCAGTATAGTTTTTCACAACACTGCACAACGTTCAATCTGACCACGCAGTTCATAACACGGTATTCGGTTTTATAGCACACTGCTCAATCTGAACACACAGTCCATAACGCATTACATTTTTTCATAACATATCATACCAGTCACATTGAACATGCAGTTCACAACACGATATTAAGTTTTATAGCACACTGCTCAATCTGAACACACCATCCACAACGCAGTACACTTTTTCATAACATAGCACACCGCTCAATCTGAACAAGCAGTCCATAACGGAGTACAATTTTTCACAACATAGCACACCGTTCAATCTGAACACAAAGTTCATAACACGGTATCGGTTTTGTAGCACACTGCCCAATCTAACCACGCTGCCCATAACGCAGAACACTTTTTCATAACATAGCACACCGTTCAATCTGGACACGCAGTTCATAACACGGTATTCGGTTTTATAGCACACTTCCCAATCTGAACATGCAGTCCATAGCGCTGTACACTTTTTCATAACATGGCACGCTGTTCAATCTGAACAAATAGTACATAACACGGTGTTCGGTTTTCTAGCACACTGGTCAATTTGGACACGCAACCCATAACGCAGTACACTTTTTCATAACATAGCATACCGCTAAATTTGAACACGTAGTTCATAACACCGCGTTTGGTTTTATAACAGACTGTTAAATCTGAACACGCAGTCGATGACGCAGTACACTTTTTAATCACATAGCACACAGCTCAATCTGAACATGTAGTCTATAACAAATTACACTTTTTCACAACATAGCACACCGCTCAATCTGAACATGCAGTTCATAACACGGTATTCGGTTTTATTGCACACTGCCCAATCTGAACACGTGGTCCATACCGCAGAACACTTTTTCATCACACGGCACACCGTTCAACCTGAACAAGCAATTCATAGCACAGTATTCGGTTTTATAGCACATTGCTCAATCTGAACAAGCAGTCCATACCGCAATACACTTTTTCATAACACAGCAAACCGTTCAGTCTGAACAAGCAGTTCATAACACGGTATTTGGTTTTATAGCACACTGCTCAATTTGAACCTGCAGTCCTCAACACAGTACGCTTTTTCATAACATAGCATACCACTCAATTTGAACACGCAGTTCATAACACGGTATTCGGTTTTTTAGCACACTGCTCAATCTGAACACGCAGTCCATAACGCCATACACTTTTTCATAACATAGCAGACCGCTCAATCTGACACGCAGTCCATAAGGCAGTACAGTTTTTGACAACACTGCCCAACGTTCAATCTGAATACGCAGTTCATAACACGGTATTCGGTTTTATAGCACACTGCTCAATCTGAACACACAGTCCATAACGCATTACATTTTTTCATAACATATCGTACCGCTCACTTTGAACATGCAGTTCATAACGATAGTAAGATTTATAGCACACTGCTCAATCTGAACACGACATCCATAACGCAGTACACTTTTTCATAACATAGCACACCGCTCAATCTAAACAAGCAGTCCATAATAGAGTACAATTTTTCACAACATATCACACTGCTGAATCTGAACACACAGTTCATAACACGGTTTCGATTTTATAGCACACTGCCCAATCTGACCACGCTGTCCATAACGCAGAACACTTTTTCATAACATAGCACACCGTTCAATCTGAACACGCAGTTCATAACACGGTATTCGGTTTTATAGCACATTGCCCAATCTGAACATGCAGTCCATAGCGCAGTACACTTTTTCATAACATGGCACGCCGTACAATCTGAACACACAGTACATAACTTGGTGTTCGGTTTTCTAGCACACTTCTCAATTTCAACACGCAGCCCATAACGCAGTACACTTTTTCATAACATGGCATACCGCTCAATTTGAACACGCAGTTCATAACACGGTGTTCGGTTTTATAGCACACTGTTAAATCTGAACACGCAGTCGATGACGCAGTACACTTTTTCACAACATAGCACACCGCTCAATCTGAACACGCAGTTCATAACACGGTATTCGGTTTTATTGCACACTGCCCAATCTGAACACGCGGTCCATTCCGCAGTACACTTTTTCATCACACGGCACACCGTTCAATCAGAACAAGCAATTCACAACACAGTATTCGGTTTTATAGCACAATGCTCAATCTGAACATCCAGTCCATACCGCAGTACACTTTTTCATAACACAGCAAACCCTTCAATCTGAACAGGCAGTTCATAACACAGTATTTGGTTTTATAGCACACTGCTCAATTTGAACCCGCAGTCCATAACGCAGTACACTTTTTCATAACATAGCATACCACTCAATTTGAACACGCAGTTCATAACACGGTATTCGGTTTTATAGCACACTGCTCAATCTGAACACACAGTCCATAACGCATTACATTTTTTCATAACATATCATACCGGTCACATTGAACATGCAGTTCATAACACGATATTAAGTTTTATAGCACACTAACACACTATCCACAACGCAGTACACTTTTTCATAACATAGCACACCGCTCAATCTGAACAAGCAGTCCATAACGGAGTACAATTTTTCACAACATAGCACACCGTTCAATCTGAACACACAGTTCATAACACGGTATCGGTTTTGTAGCACACTGCCCAATCTAACCACACTGCCCATAACGCAGAACACTTTTTCGTAACATAGCACACCGTTCAATCTGGACACGCAGTTCATAACACGGTATTCGGTTTTATAGCACACTTCCCAATCTGAACATGCAGTCCATAGCGCTGTACACTTTTTCATAACATGGCACGCCGTTCAATCTGAACACAAAGTACATAACACGGTGTTCGATTTTCTAGCACACTGGTCAATTTGAACACACAGCCCATAACGCAGTACACTTTTTCATAACATAGCATACCGCTAAATTTGAACACGTAGTTCATAACACGGTGTTCGGTTTTATAACACACTGTTAAATCTGAACACGCAGTCGATGACGCAGTACACTTTTTCATCACATAGCACACAGCTCAATCTGAACATGTAGTCTATAACAAATTACACTTTTTCACAACATAGCACACCGCTCAATCTGAACACGCAGTTCATAACACGGTATTCGGTTTTATTGCACACTGCCCAATCTGAACACGTGGTCCATACCGCAGAACACTTTTTCATCACACGACACACCGTTCAACCTGAACAAGCAATTCATAACACAGTATTCGGTTTTATAGCACACTGCTCAATCTGAACAAGCAGTCCATACCGCAATACACTTTTTCATAACACAGCAAACCGTTCAGTCTGAACAAGCAGTTCATAACACGGTATTTGGTTTTATAGCACACTGCTCAATTTGAACCTGCAGTCCATAACGCAGTACGCTTTTTCATAACAGAGCATACCACTCAATTTGAACACGCAGTTCATAACACGGTATTCGGTTTTTTAGCACACTGCTCAATCTGAACACGCAGTCCATAACGCCATACACTTTTTCATAACATAGCAGACCGCTCAATCTGACACGCAGTCCATAGGGCAGTACAGTTTTTGACAACACTGCACAACGTTCAATTTGAATACGCAGTTCATAACACGGTATTCGGTTTTATAGCACACTGCTCAATTTGAACACACAGTCCATAACGCATTACATTTTTTCATAACATATCATACCGCTCACTTTGAACATGCAGTTCATAACGATAGTAAGATTTATAGCACGCTGCTCAATCTGAACACGACATCCATAACGCAGTACACTTTTTCATAACATAGCACACCGCTCAATCTGAACAAGCAGTCCATAATAGAGTACAATTTTTCACAACATGTCACACTGTTGAATCTGAACACACAGTTCATAACACGGTTTCGATTTTATAGCACACTGCCCAATCTGACCACGCTGTCCATAACGCAGAACACTTTTTCACAACATAGCACACCGTTCAATCTGAACACGCAGTTCATAACACGGTATTCGGTTTTATAGCACATTGCCCAATCTGAACATGCAGTCCATAGCGCAGTACACTTTTTCATAACATGGCACACCGTATAATCTGAACACACAGTACATAACTTGGTGTTCGGTTTTCTAGCACACTACTCAATTTGAACACGCAGCCCACAACGCAGTACACTTTTTCATAACATGGCATACCGCTCAATTTGAACACGCAGTTCATAACACGGTGTTCGGTTTTATAGCACACTGTTAAATCTGAACACGCAGTCGATGACGCAGTACACTTTTTCATAACATAGCACACCGCTCAATCTGAACACGCAGTCCATAACAAAGTACAATTTTTCACAACACAACACACAGCTGAATCTGAACACGCAGTTCATAACACGGAATTCGGTTTTATTGCACACGGCCCAATCTGAATACGCGGTCCATCACGCATTACATTTTTTCATAACATATCATACCGCTCACTTTCAACATGCAATTCATAACACGATATTAAGTTTTATAGCACACTGCTCACTCTGAACACACCATTCACAACGCAATACACTTTTTCCTAACATAGGACACCACTAAATCTGAACAAGCAGTCCATAACGGAGTACAATTTTTCACAACATAGCACACCGCTCAATCCGAACACACAGTTCATAACACGGTATCGGTTTTATAGCACACTGCCCAATCTGACCACGCTGTCCATAACGCAGAACACTTTTTCATAACATAGCGCACCATTCAATCTGAACACGCAGTTCATAACACGGTATTCGGTTTCATAGCACACTGCCCAATCTGAACATGCAGTCCATAGCCCAGTACACTTTTTCATAACATGGCACACCGTTCAATCTAAACACACAGTACAAAACACGGTGTTCGGTTTTCTAGCACACTGCTCAATTCGAACACGCAGCCCATAACGCAGTAAACTTTTTCATAACATAGGATACCGCTCAATTTGAACACGTAGTTCATAACATGGTGTTCGGTTTTATAGCGCACTGTTAAATCTGAACACGTAGTCGATGACGCAGTACACTTTTTCATAACATAGCACATCGCTCCATCTGAACACGCAGCCCATAACAAAGTACACTTTTTCACAACATAGCACACCGCTCAATCTGAACACGCAGTTCATAACACGGTATTCGGTTTTATTGCACACTGCCCAATCTGAACACGCGGTCCATTCCGCAGTACACTTTTTCATCACACGGCACACCGTTCAATCAGAACAAGCAATTCACAACACAGTATTCGGTTTCGTAGCACACTGCTCAATCTGAACATGCAGTCCATACCGCAGTACACTTTTTCATAACACAGCAAACCCTTCAATCTGAACAGGCAGTTCATAACACGGTATTGGGTTTTATAGCACACTGCTCAATTTGAACCCGCTGTCCATAACGCAGTACACTTTTTCATAACATAGCATACCACTCAATTTGAACACGCAGTTCATAACACGGTATTCGGTTTTTTAGCACACTGCTCAATCTGAACACGCAGTCCATAACGCTGTACACTTTTTCATAACATAGCACACCGCTCAATCTGACACGCAGTCCATAAGGCAGCACACTTTTTCACAACACTGCACAACGTTCAATCTGAACACGAAGTTCATAACACGGTATTCGGTTTTATAGCACACTGCTCAATCTGAACAGACAGTCCATAATGCATTAAATTTTTTAATAACATATCATACCGCTCACTTTGAACATGCAGTTCATAACACGATATTAAGTTTTATAGCACACTGCTCAATTAGAACACGCCATCCATAACGCAGTACACTTTTTCATAACATAGCACACCTCTCAATCTGAACAAGCAGTCCATAACGGAGTACAATTTTTCACAACATAGCACACCGTTCAATCTGAACACACAGTTCATAACACGGTATCGGTTTTATAGCACACTGCCCAATCTGACCACGCTGTCCATAACACAGAACACTTTTTCATAAGATAGCACACCGTTCAATCTGAACACGCAGTTCATAACACGGTATTCGGTTTTATAGCACAGTGCCCAATCTGAACGTGCCGTCCATAACGCAGTACACTTTTTCATAACATGGCACACCGTTCAATCTGAACACACAGTACATAACACGGGGTTCGGTTTTCTAGCACACTGCTCAATTTGAACACGCAACCCATAATGATGTACACTTTTTCATAACATTGGAAACCTCTCAATTTGAACACGTAGCTCATAACATGGTGTTCGGTTTTATAGCACACTGTTAAATCCGAACACGCAGTCGATGACGCAGTACACTTTTTCATAACATAGGACATCGCTCAATCTGAACACACAACCCATAACAAAGCACACTTTTTCACAACATAGCACACCGCTCAATCTGAACACGCAGTTCATAACACGGTATTCGGTTTTATTGCACACTGCCCAATCTGAACACACGGTCCATACCGCAGTACACTTTTTCATCACACGGCACACCGTTCAATCTGAACAAGCAATTCATAACACAGTATTCACTTTTATAGCACACTGCGCAATCTGAACATGCAGTCCATACCGCAGTACACTTTTTCATAACACAGCAAACCCTTCAATCTGAACAAGCAGTTTATAACACGGTATTTGGTTTTATAGCACACTGCTCAATTTGAACCCACAGTCCATAACGCCGTACACTTTTTCATAACATAGCATACCACTCAATTTGAACACGAAGTTCATAACACGGTATTCGGTTTTTTAGCACACTGCTCAATCTGAACACGCAGTCCATAACGCCGTACACTTTTTCATAACATAGCACACCGCTCAATCTGACACGCTGTCCACAAGGCAATACACTTTTTCACAACACTGCACAACGTTCAATCTGAACACGCAGTTCGTAACACGGTATTCGGTTTTATAGCACACTGCTCAATCTGAACAGACAGTCCATAATGCATTACATTTTTTCATAACATATCATACCGCTCACTTTGAACATGCAGTTCATAACACGATATTAAATTTTGTAGCACACTGCTCAATCAGAACACGTCATCCATAACGCAGTACACTTTTTCATAACATAGCACACCGCCCAATCTGAACAAGCAGTCCATACCGGAGTACAATTTTTCACAACATAGCACACCACTCAATCTGAACACACAGTTCGTAACACGGTATCGGTTTTATAGCACACTGCCCAATCTGACCACGCTGTCCATAACACAGAACAATTTTTCATAAGATAGCACACCGTTCAATCTGAACACGCAATTCATAACACGGTATTCAGTTTTGTAGCACACTGCCCAATCTGAACATGCAGTCCATAGCGCAGTACACTTTTTCAAAACATGGCACACCGTTCAAACTGAACACACAGTACATAACACGGTGTTCGGTTTTCTAGCACACTGCTCAATTTGAACACGCAGCCCATAACGCAGTACACTTTTTCATAACATAGCATGCCACTCAATTCGAACACGCAGTTCATAACATGGTGTTCGGTTTTATAGCACACTATTAAATCTGAACACGCAGTCGATGACGCAGTACACTTTTTCATAACATAGCAGACCGCTCAATCTGAACACGCAGTCCATAACAAAATACACTTTTTCACAACAGAGCACACCGCTCAATCCGAACACGCAGTTCATAACACGGTATTCGGTTTTATTGCACATTGCCCAATCTGAACACGCGGTCCATACCGCAGTACACTTTTTCATGACACGGCACACCGTTCAATCTGAACAAGCAATTCAAAACACAATATTTGGTTTTCTAGCACACTGCTCAATTTGAACATGCAGTCCATACCGCAGTACACTTTTTCATAACACAGCAAACCGTTCAATCTGAACAAGCAGTTCATAACACGGTATTTGGTTTTATAGCACACTGCTCAAAATGAACCCGCAGTCCATAACGCAGTACACTTTTTCATAACATAGCATACCACTCAATTTGAACACGTAGTTGACAATACGGTATTCGGTTTTTTAGCACACTGCTCATTCTGAGCACGCAGTCCATATCGCCGTACACTTTTTCATAACATAGCACACCGCTCAATCTGACACGCAGTCCGTAAGGGACTACACTTTTTCACAACACTGCACAACGCTCAATTTGAACACGCAGTCCATAACATGGTATTCGGTTTTATAGCACACTGCTATGGATGAACCCATAGTCCATAACGCAGTATACTTTTCCATAACATAGCACACCGCCCATTCTGAACACGCAGTTCATAACACAGTATTCGGTTCTATAGCACATTGCTCAATCTGAACACACAGTCCACAACGCATTACGATTTTTCATAACATAGCATACCGCTCACTTTGAACATGCTGTTCATAACACGATATTAAGTTTTATAGCACACTCCTTAATCTGAACACGCCGTCCATAACGCAGTACACTTTTTCATAACATAGCATACCACTCAATCTGAACATGCAGTTCATAACACGGTATTCGGTTTTATGGCACACTGCGCAATCTGAACATGCAGTCCATAACGCAGTACACTTTTTCATAACATAGCTCACCACTCAATCTGAACATGCAGTTCATAACACGGTATTCGGTTTTGTAGCAGACTGCTCAATCTGAACACGCAGTACACTTTTTCATAACAAAGCATATCGCTGAATCTGAACACGCAGTTCATAACATGGTATTCAGTTTTATAACACACTGCTCAATATGAAAACGCAGTCCATAATGCTGTATACCTTTCCATAACATAGCACAACGCTCAATCTGAACACGTAGTTCATAACACGGTATTCGGTTTTATAGCACACCGCTCAATCTGAACACGCAGTACACTTTCTCATAACATAGCACACTGCTCAATCTAAACACGCAGTTCATAACACAGTATTCGGTTTATTGTCATAACATAGATAATGCTCAATCTAAACACGCAATTTATAACACGGTATTCGGTTTTATAGCACACTACTCAATCTGAACACACAGTCCGTAACACAGTACATTTTTTCATAACATAGCACAACGCTCAGTTTGATAATGCAATTCGTAACACGATATTAAATTTAATAGCACACAACTCAATTTGAACAAGCCGTCCATAACGCAGTACACTTTTTCATAACATAGCGCACAACTCAATCCGGACACGTAGTCCGTAATGCAACACACTTTTTCGAAACATAGCACACCGCTCAATCTTAACATGCAGTTCATAACACGGTATTCGGTATTATGGCACACTGCGTAATCTGAACACGCAGTCCATAACGTAGTACACATTTTCAAAACATAGCTCACCGCTCAATCTGGACACGCTGTTCGTAACGCTGTATTCGGTTTTATAGCACAATGCGCAATCTGAACACGCAGTCCATAGCGCAGTACACTTTCCCATAACAAAGCATATCGCTGAATCTGAACACGCAGTTCAAAACACGGTATTCAGTTTTATAACACACTGCTCAATATGAAAACGCAATCCATAATGATGTATACTTTTCCATAACATAGCACAACGCTCAATCTAAACATGTAGTTCATAACACGGTATTCGGTTTTATAGCACACCGCTCAATCTGAACACGCAGTCCATAACGCAGTACACTTTTTCATAACATAGCACACCGCTCAATTCGAACACGCAGTCCATAACGCAGTAAAATTTTTCACAACATAGCACACCGCTCAATCTGAACACACAGTTCAAAACACGGTATTCGATTTTATAGTACACTGCTCAATCTGAACAGGCAGTACATAATGCAGTACACTTTTTCATAACATAGCGCACCAATCACTCTGAACACGCAGTCCATAAGACAGTATACTTTTTCACAACATAGCACACCGCTCAATTTGAACTGGCAGTTCATAACATGGTATTTGGTTTTATAGCACACTGCTCAATCTGAACACGCAGTCCATAATGCAGTACACTTTTTCATAATATAGTACACCGCTGAATCTGAACACGCAATTCATATCACGGTATTCGGTTTTATAGCAAACTGATCAATCTGAACACGCAATCCATAACGCAGTACACTTTTTCATAATACAGCACCCCGTTCAATCTGAACACGGAGTGCAAAACACATTATTCGGTTTTATAGCACACTGCTCAGTCGGAACACACAGTCCATAACGCAGTATACTTTTCCATAAAATAGCACCCCGCTCAATCTATACACGTAGTTCATAACACGGTATTCGGTTTTATACCACACTACTCAATTTCAACCCACAGTCCATAACGCAGTACACTTTTTCATAACATAGCATACTACACAATCTGAACACACAGTTCACAACACCGTACTCGGTTTTTTAGCACACTGCTTAATTGGAACACGCAGTCCATAACGCAGTGCACTTTTTCATAACATAGCACATCGCTCAATCGGACACGCAGTCCTTATGGCAATACACTTTTTCACAACATTGCACAAAGCTGAATCTGAACACCCAGTTCATAACATGGTATTCGGTTTTATAGCACACTGCTCACTCTGAACCCCCAGTCCATAACGCAGTATACTTTTCCATAACATAGCACATCGCCCAATCTGAACACGCAGTTCAGCACACGGTATTCGGTTTTATAGCACACGGCTCAATCTGAACACACAGTCCATAACGCATTACATTTTTTCATTACATAGCATACTGTTCACTTTGAACATGCAGTTCATAACACGATATTAAGTTTTATTGCACACAACTCAATCTGAACACGCCGTCCATAACGCAATACACTTTTTCATAACATAGCGCACCACTCAACCTGGACACGCAGTCCATAATGCAACACACTTTTTCACAACATAGCACACCGCTCAATCTTAACATACAGTTCATAACACGATATTCGGTATTATGGCACACTGCGCAATCTGAACACGCAGTCCATAACGTAGTACACATTTTCAAAACATAGCCCACCGTTCAATCTGAACACGCTGTTCGTAACGCTGTATTCGGTTTTATAGCACACTACGCAATCTGAACACGCAGTCCATAGTACAGTACACTTTCTCATAACAAAGCATATCGCTGAATCTGAACACGCAGTTCATAACACGGTATTCAGTTTTATAACACACTGCTCAATATGAAAACGCAGTCCATAATGCTGTATACTTATCCATAACATAGCACAACGCTCAATCTGAACACGTAGTTCATAACACGGTATTCGGTTTTATAGCACACTGCACAATCTGAAC